>JAKUCV010005697.1:3826-72242 GCA_028386065.3 Turnera subulata | reverse complement strand
TAAGGATTTTTATGACTAATCGAAACAAAAGATAAGGGTTCATATTTTCCCTTATGCATTAGATCTGACTATGGTTTAGGCCAACAATTGTTGGTAAACCATTATGGTACTACAACCAACTGTAGATACTCCACCACATAAATAAAAACCTCACATTCTTATATTTATTTGGGAAAAAAGAAATCCAGTAAACAGTAAAAATCCAATTCCACATGCATAACGAACAATAAAACGAAAAAAAAAAATAATAAGTCGTTGTGTATGCGGCAGCAAGCCACGGCTAATTTATTTGCTAGTATCGTTCAAATCAAGAAAAGGTGTGAACCAGCTATGTTGTGAGGGGAATTTGGTAGCGGGAAATATTCGCGTGATCCTCCCATCCCCAAGATGGAATACTCCAGATTCGAGGGAAATATTTGGATGGTAATCCTCTTCATAGTCGTCATAATACCATCTAGGAAATATATGCAATTTTTGTTGAATCCGGACATAATCTTCCCTGAAATCGAAAAACAGTCCCCGTTAGGCTGGAGAAACATTGCATGATCACCCAAACTGCCCATCAATTCCAACGTATATGAATCTCTGCCATTATGTTTGCTCTTGAACACTTCAAATCTCCTTGTCTGGAAATAATATTTACTGATATCATCCTCGGTTGCAAGCATATTATACTCTTTACGAACGTATAGTAATTCCTTGTTAACCAGATGCGCGGACCATAGAGCACAATATTTAACCTCATCTCCACGCGTGAGATCGGGTACTATTCTAATTGAGATCCCTTTGCTCCTTAATTTCATATTGAAATCTGGGTTAACTTCCACATCCTTTATGTCAAAAGGAACATCCTTATCATCATCTCGAGTATCGTAGAGAACATTTAGAATACCGCCGTCAGAAGAGAACAAAACATCAGTGCAAAGAAAGACGGTATTGTTTCCTTGTCGGAAGATTGTCCACTTCTTGTCATTAGGTTGGCAGATAGCCAACTCCGCACCACAGAGTGCGGCTACCGTAAAAGTTGATGCACACTCGGAGGATAAGACTATTTTTTTAATGGTGAAGGTGAACTTACTACTTGGATGGGGAGGAACTTCCAAGGACTTATTAAAACATGGGATCGTGCTAATGGGAGGCAATTCGATGTGGACTCTAGAGATCGGGTTGAAGAGAAAAATTTTGATGTTTGATGTTATCATGTAGCTCTTCTTCTACGCTGGTTCCTTTGTGGTCGTCAACGCTTTCTTTTGCAATCACAAGCCAGCCTTTGGAGGATCCATAGCACCATCCGCCACGGAGTGGTCCGGGAAGGTCAAAGTTGTGTATCTTACTTTGAAAGATATCAAACATGGTTATTTGATCGCAACTTGAGTTGGAAGATGGAAGCACTAACAATGGGAGTTGAGGATTGACGCTCTTGATATATATGTTTCCCCGTTGCGATTGGCTTCCAATACTTAAACACACCACTCGCACGCACCCGATCCCCTATGTCAAGATGTGCTGTAATCTTCTCCAAGATTCCTAGGGGAAGGTCATTGATGCAAGTTGCACCATCCTCACTTCCTTTGTTTTCCTCGTCGAGCGAACGAATTTGGGTATTACAATTACCCTTATTTTCCTCGTCGAGTAAACCAATTTGGCTATTACTATTACCCTTGTTTTCCTGAGATCTGCTTCTTGAAATGTTAGACAACTTGGACAATGCGCCACCCATCTTTTGGCTACAAGCAATTTTATATGTGAGCTATGTATCTAAAGGATCTTGGTAGATTATCATATTTATATTGTACCCATAGAGGGTCATAGAAGTTCTTTTCCCGCAAGGATTTAGATTTCCTTANGAATTAATTGTGCATATCTCACTTTGATTCCTAAAAAGGTGGATGCCCGTGTGCCTTGATGACTTTGGCCCAATTAGTTTGATCCATGAGATCTACAAAATTGTGGCGAAGGTTTTGGCGAAACGATTGAAGATTATTATGCCTTTGATTATTAGCGACAATTAGTTCGCTTTTATTGAGGGGAGATATATCTTGGATTATATTTTTTCGGCCTCAGAGGTTATCCATCAGATTCGGAAATCAGGTAATCAAGCCATCCTTTGGAAAATCGACTATGATAGTGTGTCTTGGGCTTTTCTCTCCAAACTTAATGGATCACCTTCAGGGGAGTTTGATATCTTCAAGGGATTGAAACAAGGGGGTCCACTGTCCCCTTTTCTTTTCAACTTGGTGGCTGAGGGTTTGACTACCATAATTAAAGAAGCTGCTGCAAAGGGTGTTGTCTCTTAGTTTGCATTATCCCATCCGGTTCCTTTGCACTTGCAATTCGCTGATGATACATTACTTATCTCACCTAATGACACAGATTCTCTCTTAAGCCTCAAGCGTTGTCTTCGTTGTTTTGAAGCTTTGTCGGGGTTGCACATTAATTTCCGTAAGAGCACAGTTATTGGAATTAATATACCCGACTCAGGTTGCAAGAAGACTGAAGAGTAGAGAAACCAAGCTTCCAGTCTCCTATTTGGGCTTGCCAATTGGAGTGAATATGCGAAGAGCCAAATCTTGGGACCCGGTATTAATCCGTATCAAAAATCACCTTGCTTCGGAGATTTCTTTCTCTTGGTGGTCGTGTTACTTTAATCAAGTTTGTGCTATCTAACCTTCCTATTTATTATTTGTCTCTCTATAAGATTCCCGTAGGTGTTGCCAATAAGATTGTTAGGCTGCAGAGGAATTTTTTGTGGGGAGGTTGCAGTGACAAGAAAAAGATCTGTATGGTGGCTTGGGAAAAAATAGCCAGACCCAAGGAGTATAGAGGGATTGGCATCGAATCCATTCTACTCAAAAACAGGTGCTTACTCTTTAAATGGATGTGGCGCTATATTAATTATGACCCTGCCTCGGAACTTACTCCTGTTTGGGTTAGTTTGGTGAACTGTTGTTATCGCGTCAGCAACTCTGAATCTTGGCCTCAATTCTCCTCTTATAATCTTTCGAGGGTATGGCGTGATATTGTTAGGGCGGGTGGTAATTGGAATGGTGCTAACGGTTTGGAGGATTTTGTCTCCATGAATATTGGGGATGGTGGCTTCTGTAAATTCTGGCATGATATTTGGATGGATCGGTTATGTCTTAAGGTGGCTTTTCCTAGGCTTTTCTCTGTTGCAACTGATCAGAACATAGTTGTTAAGGATGCTATCTCTCTAGTAGATGGGCGATGGGTGGTTACTTTATGTTGGAGAAGAGCATTGTTTTCGTGGGAGAAAAGGGATGTTGATTCAATTAATTATAGGCTTGAGGGGTTCAGGTTTCGGCGTGAACTGCCGGACTCATGGGTTTGGCGTCGAAACAGGGATGGAGCTTATTCGTCCAAGGATGGTTACTTGGCTTTAGCTTCAAGCGGTTCCTTCACTGGTCTGATTCCCAATATTTGGTTGGGTCTTGTACCTCCAAAAAAGAGTGTTTCCTATGGATGGCCATTCATAATGGCTTGGTGAATAAATTGGCCTTGTTGCTCAGGAATATTATCTCTATTGAAGATTCTTTGTAGGGAGGAGGTGGAGTCCCGTGACCACCTGCTTTTACACTGTCGCAAGTCATGGCTTCTCTGGGCCAAGCAGTGTTCGTGGTGGGAAGTCAGTTGGTGCATGCCCAAGTCGCTTGATGATCTGTTTATGCATTGGGTTGGACTCTCTGGTAAGGCGACAGCCAAAATCTTCTTGGATGACTGTCCTGTACGCAACTTTGTGGAGCTTGTGGCTGTGCAGGAACAAAAAGGTATTTCAACAGATTGATATTGATTGGGAGAGAATCTTTGACATCATTCTACTTCGGTTTGTGACGTGGATCAAAGCTAAACAGATGGATTTTCCTTATACCATATGACTTACTTTCTTGTGTTTATAGCATTAAAGATTGGCGTGGGGTTGGTTATAATGTAACTTACTGTGATGACCAATCTTGGTAGATAAATGATATACCTATCTTTCAGCTAAAAAGTTGCATTATTAATCTGTAATGAAAACAATGTTAACAAATGAAATAACTCTCTTTTTCTTTTATATATATATATATATATATATATATATCATAGTTGACAAATAACTCTAGTGAGTACAGCAACCTGATCGTATTATATAGTCAAACTAAATTGTGCACGTGACGTTCACGTGTAAGTTACTTCGTAAATTAAATTGGTCCAAAAGCTTCCCTGACAAACTTCACCTCCTCTCTTTATATAAAAAAAAAAAAAAATCTTTCACCTCCTCCTCTATTAAGTACAAATCAAAATGCAAAGAATTATTTTTCACAATAAACAGTCCAGTAAAAACGCGCCACATCATCCACACATCCCTTCAAAATCCCCAGACCGCCAAATTGAAGTTCAGTCTCCCGCAAGTTTCTGCCCAAAACTTTTCAAATCCCCGCTCCTCATTTCCTCTCCCCCCCAAATTCAAACCCTAAAAAATCAAAACCCCCAAATGCCTCCTCCCCTCTATAAAAACCACACACTCCATTTCCATCGCAAACTCAAATTCAACCTCCAAAAAAAACCCCCCAACAAAAGCCCTTCCTCTTCACTCCTAATTACGAACCATGCCAGCAATCCCCGAAGAGCCGCTCCTGGCCGATAACCCGGACCGGTTCTGCATGTTCCCGATCCAGTACCCCGAGATCTGGGAGATGTACAAGAAAGCCGAGGCCTCCTTCTGGACCGCCGAGGAGGTCGATCTCTCCCAGGACCTCCGCCACTGGGAAACCCTAACCCCCGACGAGAAGCACTTCATCTCTCACGTCCTCGCCTTCTTCGCCGCCTCCGACGGCATCGTCCTCGAGAACCTCGCCGGCCGCTTCATGAAGGAGGTCCAGGTAGCCGAGGCCCGCGCCTTCTACGGCTTCCAGATCGCCATCGAGAACATCCACTCCGAGATGTACAGCCTCCTCCTCGAGACCTACATCAAGGACTCCGCCGAGAAGAACCGCCTCTTCCACGCCATCGAGACAGTGCCGTGCGTCAAGAGGAAGGCCGACTGGGCCCTCCGGTGGATCGACGGCGCCGAGTCTTTCGCCGAGAGGCTGATCGCGTTCGCCTGCGTGGAAGGGATCTTCTTCTCCGGGAGTTTCTGCGCGATATTTTGGCTCAAGAAGCGCGGGATGATGCCCGGGCTGACCTTCTCGAACGAGTTGATCTCGCGAGATGAGGGCCTGCACTGCGATTTTGCGTGCCTGCTTTACGGCCTCCTGAGGAAGAAACTGAGCGAGGAGCGCGTGCAGGGGATAGTGAGGGACGCGGTGGATATCGAGAGGGAGTTTGTGTGCGACGCGCTGCCCTGCGCCTTGGTGGGGATGAACGGCCAACTGATGAGCCAGTATATTGAGTTTGTGGCTGATAGGTTGCTGGGTGCGCTTGGGTGTGGCAAGATCTACAATGTGACCAATCCGTTTGATTGGATGGAGTTGATCTCTTTACAGGGGAAGACTAATTTCTTCGAGAAAAGGGTCGGGGAATATCAAAAGGCTTCGGTTATGTCCAGTATTAATGGGAATGGCGGGACCCATGTGTTTAAATTGGATGAGGACTTTTAAACCGTTCTTGGTACTATTAATTACTGGGTTTGTGGTTAGATTAGGTTTGGTTTTTCTAGTACTCCTTTTTTGAATCCTCATCCTCTAGAAACAGATATATGGTTTGTCTATTCTCTTTTATTTTGTACAATTAATTTTCTTGGTTAATATAATGTCATATTTGCTACTTATACACACCAGAGTTTATTTTGGCTGTTGATATTTGGTTCAAGAATTTGTTCTTCTAACGGAATGGATGTGTGGTATTAAGCTGGCAACGTCATATCTCTCACTCGAAACGAACGCTCTATATATATATTGGTGGTACTGGTAGTACCCTTTTAAAATAGTAGCATTTCAGACGCTCCAATTTTTCTCTAAACCCACAATGACAGCTTCGCAGTTGCAAAACTCAGGGATGCTATCGAGAGAACAGTTGCTTTATCTCTTTACTCGTTTCTCTGATCTCATTTCCCAGCCTGGTAAACACCTTCGCCTTTCCCTTTCCTTTTCATTTTTTTAATGTGCTTTTTGGCTTGCCCCTGTTACCGTTTCTCATTTGTTTCTAAATTAGATGTGAAACAAAGGATCGTGGATGCTGTGAACGAAAAACAGGTTGCTATCTATTTCCACTGCTTTCTGCTCTTTTAATTTTTGTTGCCTTTGATCTTTTATAATATGTTAAATGAAATGGTGGGCGTCAAGTCCTTTCTAATGCATTGTAGTGGAAGTTTGAGTACCCTATCGACTTTTGGTTTTGTTTTCACTAAGGTCTGAACTTTTTTATCTTCACAGGAAGCTGTTGCAGTTACAACAGCGATCCAGGAAGGGATATTTTTAGAGATGGGTGTTGGTAAGTGTTCCGGGTTTGTAGAAACAAACTGCTAATTACCCAGTGTTGTTCTTGCGATTCTTTTGGGTATTCGGTAAGATGCTTGCACCTGTCGTTCCAGATTGTGTCAACCCTTGGCGTCCAACCAATCATCATTCTCTATTGTCACTTTAAAATAGGTCCCCTAAAACTCTTAATGATTCCATTTGCTTTCAATTGGTGATAATGGAGATCCTTGGCCTCAGTAGTTTGTCTTTAAGAATTGGGACGATGTACCTTTGAACCACATTGACCATTTTTAGCAAATGCTGCTTTGCGTGTTTGTGATATGTTACAGTGCAGCAAGTAGGAGACGGTATTGCTCTTGCATGCTATGATATGACGGCCTGTAGGTTGATGTAGAGAACCCCTACATGTTTTAGTGGACCTAGCCGAGGCAGACAGTTTTTTCTCTTTATCTTTCTGGGACTAAATCGAGTATATCAAATTGAGAGTTTTAATATACTGCATTCTTTGATTTTCTGAGAAAAATTGTTCTTCGACATTCTCATGGTCAGCACCGTGGTGAATTTTCTTAGTAGCTGGATAAATACGTACACGATTGCTGCAGAAGTTGAACATTAGTATTACTCTCGTCCTTGCAGATCCAAGATTTGGCATTTCTTGCTTGGGAAAAGTTAATTTGGTCTATGAGAATGATCAAGATTTGATGATGCGCTTTTATGAATTTGTTGCTGAGTGAGTTCTCTCTCCTGGATTAGTTCTTATATGCCAGTCAATATGTCCTTGCAGTGAAGTAATCACCACTTCTAAGATTTTGCCATTCTCTATATGGCCTGATTGGTGTTATGAGTTCTCCAATAGAATATTCTTTTCCATTAGTTACCCATGATATCCTAGGGGACAATTCTTTATTTCTCCTGACTCCTTGGAATGCAGAGATGCAAAGTTCTTATTCCCACTGCTAAAATTTGTCTGGTCACCTGGGATTTTGGCTTTTTAAAAGCCAACCAACAATGCAAAAGTTTTTGTGTGCTAATGCAGTTTCTGTTGGATATGCTGTGTATGAGTCACTGCTGTTTACCTGGCATGTAATGATGTCTCGGCCTTGATTTTCTTCTTCTGCATTTAAGCCTGAAACTTTTTGCTGTTTGACATAACTCTGTTTTGGATACTATTGAACACTTTGGCCATGCATGGATTGGATAGTGTAAACTTGAAGCTTATTCTACTTTTAATATGCATCTTCCTGGTGTTAATTTAGCAAATTCCATACATGTTTTCTCTTTAGAAGTCTTTCTCTGGAATGCTCTGACCGGATCAGCAAGTCATGATCTGTTGTTAATTTTATGTTCGACCAGCCATGGGCTTTTATTATTCGTGCAATAAGTTGAGATTTGAACAAGAGATTTCATTACAGCATATATACTTTTTGGCTATACCTGATTATATTGCATATGCCGATTAAACAGTGAAGAGATGGCCTGCGACGAAGCTGAGCTAGGGCCTGATGGATTTGCTGAAAAGATTCGTAATCAACAGGAACTGGAGGGACAGGTTTGGTTTTATCTGAATTTTGGTATGACAAGTTTGGTTAAGTTGGAATGCCCTCTTATGTGATTCTTTTGCAGCAACTTGAGATGCTGACACACATGCGCAAATTTCACCTTGATGATCAGTCTGCAATCCTTGAAAAGGTGGTTTCATGTTTGACCTTCCACCCATCTCCATTCGTAGATTTTTTGGTCATTAGGATTGATTTCTTTTCGTTTGACCTGATATTGCAACATTCCACTTCATCTTAATCTTCTGCTGCTCATATTTTCTGTGATTGAGTGACCTATTTGAGGAAAGGTTAAGCCAATTGCACTGCTAAGGAAATCTTGATTGCTGCTTACTGTTTCCCCTTCTTTTGTATCCAGTTGCATCAGGAGATGGAAAATGCTGATTTTGTTAGCGAGGCGTCAGTTTTAACTTCAGAACAGATTGAGGGGATTGTTAGGAGGAGGGTGTCACCTTTATTCTCACCCAGGTAGATTGGCAATCCTTTTCTGCAAGCGACATTAGCATGGGCCCGCTTCTATATTCTGTAGCATTTCTTTTGCGTAATTCCTAGTGTAAGCAGTACTGGTTGAAGAAATGATCATCTTATGACATACAATCATGAGATTTAAGGCAGAGATCATTCATTGTCTCCTATATAGTCCGTTTTGTAGCACAAACTTCTGCATTGTACTGCTGTAAGCTCTCACCTCATATATTAACGAACACGTCTGGAAATATTGCACTCTTTAGTTTATCTACTGGCTATTGAGTAAATATGGGAAATATAGCATGATTCCGTTGTGTGCTAGACTCAGCGCTAAGAAATGGTGCATCCCCAAAATTTTGTGAGCTCGTCGTCGCGTACCGTTGATACCAAGGTTGTAGTTGAAGATTCCATTTCGGCTGCTGTTGTTGGGGGGAATTAATTATTTTGTGCAATCGATCACAAGATAAATATCAAGTGGAGATGGCCGAGTTGGTCTAAGGCGCCAGATTAAGGTTCTGGTCCGAAAGGGCGTGGGTTCAAATCCCACTCTCCACAGTAACTTTTTTTTCTGGCCCGACTGGCTTACCTTGTACTGATACGGGCTCTCCCTTCACACTTTTTAGGCTTACTGGCTTAATATGTTGGGGTTCGGAGATTTTTTTTTATTTTATTTTGGGAAAAGGCTGACTGGGCTTGGTTTTGGAGTCTACAGTCCACACTTTCCTTCTACTTTGGGAAAGGTTGACTGGTCGACTGGCTCAGTTCATACTGAGCTTTGGAGACTCTATACAGGTTAGACACTCTGTACATTGTTAATGGTCCCTTTAGGTGTCGGAATTGTTTTTCAAGCTCGAGATTCGTCCCTACAAAGTACGAAGGCATATTTTGAAAAAAGTACGAAGGCATATTAGGTGCAACCACAAACCTACCAAAGCAAACATTCACACCACATTATACTTGGAAATCAGAGATATGCGGGCACATTGTAACTTGCATCAGTCGAATATATCACTCATGAAGTTGACATACAAACGCAAAAAACACACTCGTGTGAAACAAACTTATAGCCCACCTCTTTTTTTTTTTTTTTTCCCTCTCTTTTGTTTCTAGGAGGACTTCTCTTTATAGTCAACACTTCACTCTTTTCACAAGCTAAGCAAAGAATCCAAAATTTTTACCCCGATCCACGTTAATCCCCAGCCCAAATCTTGGTCCTCATTTGCTAACTATTTAGGACAAAAACTACTTGCATCGGCATCACCAGCAGTCCTATTACTAAGAGGTGGTATTTCAAAATGCCATATCCTCCCTTCACTCTCCACCAAATACTTCCTACACAAGAACTCCTCCGCGTACATCCTCTCAACCCTCCTATCCACGTCATGCAAGAAAACATGGGTCACCCCCGCCCGAGTCCTCTCCCTCGCCATCACCGCCGCCGTGAAAATGGCCCCCATCCTCCCGGGCGCCGCCGCAAAGTACCCTCTAGGGGCGTCTACCATTATCACATCCCACTCTTTATCGTACACCTCGTCCTCCAGCCCGCTGAGGGCTAACTTGCACCCTGTATTTCCCTTGAGGCGCACGTCAGGAGGCAGGCATTCGGGCTCCTCTTTATAAGCGGAGAGAAGCCGGTCAGCCTCGGCGAGGCGCGTCGGGTACTGGACCACCCGCGCGCGTAAATGGGGGATGTGCTTTAGGATCGACTGGACCCACTTGGGATCTTCTTCGAGGAACAGCGTGGTGCCACGAGGGTTGAGCGAGGCCCACATGAGGGAATCGTGGCCTAAGCCGAAGACCAGGAAGTTGCATGGGGCGAGGGATTGGAGAACGTTGAAGGAGAGGCTGATCTCGGCGCGTGACTGTTGCGGAACCACCTTGGTCGTGGCGTAGTGGAGGATGGCGAGGAGCTGGGTCGGCGTGGCGGAGTAATCTTCCGCCGCCAGGAGTGTCGCCGTCGTGTACGCGCCGGTGGATGAAGGGCCGGGTTTGTTGGATATTTGTCCTCTGAATCCGCCGGCGACAAGCATTCCGGCCACGAACGTGATGAAGATGATGCTAGTGATGAAACATGGCTTCTCGTAAACAAAATGACGGTTACTCCTTTTGTCGGAATGGGCATTTATGTTTTTCCTCATTCTTGTATGTGTATGTGTGTGGTTTCTGTTTTTTGCTTTTGTAATAGCTAGGATTGCAAGTGTGTAAGTTTACATGGAGTGTGTGCGTTTTATTATGAGAACAATATCATGAGACAATAGAGAAAAAACTATCAATAAAATTAATTAGGGTGATCGGTTTCTTTCGTTATGGAGAACAAACGTTTTCTCTAGTCATCCATGCGAAAATGAGCTATTTTTGTTGGGACAAAATAATAATAATAAAAAAAGACCAAAGATCAAATGGTAATTGAGTGGTGTACTTATCCCAACGGCAGTATACGCATTTTTGGGAAAGGCCAAAATCGTGACATAGGGAATGCTAATTCTAAGGAACTAATAAAGGTATTAATCACCATGGAGACAGATTTCAGATACTTTCAAGATAAAACTTGTTATTCTCAGACATAGAAGAGGACGATGCAACACCAAACACTCAAAAAAACAAAAAATCATCAGTAATTAGAATGATGTGGCATCGTTTTTGGCCTTTTGCGGAGTTCATAATCAAAACCCAAATCTAGACAGTCTAACAACCGTTAAAATCTCACCAAAACTTAAAGACAAATAGACGAGTGAGATGAGATCTTGTAAAAGAAATAGCATCTACCACTACAAGAACACCCGCATTGCTTCATGCTTTGAACTCCGGAATAGGTTGGATAAGTGGGATTTCTTTTCTTGATCAATGGATAAGTGAAAAATTACCATCTAAATTAGATAATAAGAAAATTAAGATCATCTAAGGTGCATTCATCTTTCACTAACTTGACCTTAATGAGATCTACAATAAACCGCCCCCACCACAGCCCCGGCCCCTAGGCTATTAGCGCAAAATTTTTCCACACATATAGGCCAAAACCGTTTGAGAACTGCTTATTGCCTTTTAGCCTCATAGACACCAACAACATTCTAATTTCTAACATTTCCCGTAGGCCGTAGTTACCCCACGAAATGGGCTTCACCTTCACGGGAGGGCTTTTAGTTTCTGCCTAGGCTTGATCCAATTCTCAACGGGCACCATGGCCCAGTGGCAGTGGGCAACTGCATTTTAAGATGCAGAGTGGATGCATCGCTACAGCACAGCAAGCAACACAAAGGCTTTTGTTGACAGAAACAATACAAAAGTGAAGTTCACACAGCGAAATTCAGACATGTTTGATCCTCGTTCAATTGTGATGAGACTCTCCCTAAGGTAAATAGACTGACAAATGAACAATCTGAATCGTATAGCTTGATGATGTAAGACATTGGTTCAAGAGTTCCAAGCAAATAGAGTGGAACAGGGAAAAGAGGAGATTGCATCTGTTACAGGATCATATAACCATCTCTACACTGGGGCAAGCTAATGCAAAATGAAAAAGAAATAAAAGTGAAGCAGGGAGGAATCCTTTCCTCGTGAACAAAGCAAAATAGCTTTCACAACGGGGAGCATCTTTTAGAAATCAACAGAGTGGAGTGCTCTCTGCTGCATCACCACTGGATGCAAGCACAAGCTGCGGCTGAGCAACAAACCCTTCCTTTCTTGCCTTCTTACGTTCTCTCTGCAATCTGAATGCCTCTCTCTTCCTTGCTCGATAACTGTTGGGATTCTCTGGCTGAACTACTCTTGGGTAAACACTGATCTGCAAATCATTCAAATCAACAATATGCTTTCAGGATTGAACTATTGCGATATAGAAGCACTTGGCAATTTTTTTAAAAAAACCAACCTTCTTCCTGTCAGGTCCAAACTTTTCAAATTTCACAAGTCCATCAATTAAGGAGAAGATGGTGTGATCCTTCCCCATACCCACATTATTCCCTGGATGGAACTGAAAAATATTGCAAAATCAAGGTTAGCAACTAACACAAATAACCCAGTTAAACTGTTTTCTTGAAGGGGAATGTCAGGTACAAGTGAAGAAGAAGTGAACTGCGAACTACTAAGCTGGCATAGGCAATTAGATATCCTTCGGTTCCGTCTGTAACAACAGTCTTCACAATCCAATAAAAATCCAATAACATTTATAAACTTCCTACACAAACCGATTAAAAGAACCAACCAACCAACCAGTCAGGAAAAATGCACACAATCCAGAACCTTAATATTGCCTGAAAATTAAGCATTTCACTCCACTACCACTAGCAAAACCACTGAAACCCAACAAAATTATCAAACAACAGACCCAGTGGGCAAATGCTGCGGGGATTCTAGAGGACCACTGACCTTGGTGCCGCGTTGGCGGACAATAATGGCGCCGGGTTTGGCAACTTGGTCGCCGTATATCTTGACGCCGAGGCGTTGGCCAGGGGAGTCACGCCCGTTCTTGGTACTCCCAGCTCCCTTCTTGTGTGCCATCCGAATGGTGGACGGAACCGGAGCCTTCACCGGAGACCAGACGGGTCTCTTGGGGCCCATTTTCAAGGGCGCATCGCCGGCGAAGAAGGAAGAAGAAAGGGAGAGGCCTTTGAACGAAGCTATGAGATTGAAGCCAAGAGCAGTAGCCATTGCTACTTGGTGTGTGTTTTTATTGGATTGGGCTAATATTAGATTTCTTAATTCGTAATTCTTTTAGGGTTCTTTTGCAGTGGTGGAGTGGAAAAGGAAGAGTGCTTTGGTCCTGAGAGGGAAGAAGAAGAGGTGGGCAATGAGAGGTTTATCTTCGAACAACTTTACACGTGTAACCTCTAAACTCGTGTTGGGCATTGCCGGGAGAAGAAGGCTTACGTGGCTACTGGCCTTTGTTTTCTTTCACTTGTCTAATAACAAAATCAACATTTTTGGCCCATGAAAAGCCCATAGCCAATCCGAGAAACGCACATAGCCACGTAAGCCTTCTTCTTCTACCGAGTACCGAGCACACATGTACTCGACTGATAAACAATTAACAAAAAGAAAGAGCAAACCAGGCATTGCCAGAGCGTCAGGAGAAGACTTTGTTGCCGTATGTACAAAACTAACAAGCGTGTATCCATAAATGTATCCCGAGGCATTTATGTTATGGGTTTAGGCCAGAAAGTTGGACATTAACACTGCAGAGAGGGACTCGAAACAATATAGATTCCCTTTTAATCCATGACAAGTAATTAGAGCCTGGAAAAAAGGAATTCAAGAGAAAGAAGACTTGTCATAAACAGGGTGTAATCAGAGCAGATAAGGACTGTAAACAAACACTTTTGGCCAATTGTAATGATATCTCTTGTTATTGAGAGAAAAACAAAAGTTTCTTAATCAACCTGAAGCGGGAAACTCTTAGGCTGTAAGTTTTAAAGTTATACAAGAGTAGCATGTAAACCCCTGTGTTCACATTTCCTATAAACTCGTGTTCACATCTTAAATTGCCAGTCACCTTCCCCATATAAGGTGTGGCAATTGAAGATTTGTTTCAACAAATTCAAACTTCCCTGGTGAAAGAAACAACACTTTTTTACTTGAAAAAATGGAGATCATTAAGTGTATTTTGTTCTTCATTCTCATCACACTGTGCACTGGTGAGGAATTCCATCGGCTCCAGTTTCCAAGGGAAGAATGAGACGGTGCCGGACATAATTCCGGACACTGTCAGGCTATTTTTCCACGACTGCTTTGTAGAGGTGAAGTAGTGTTTTTCACTTTCAATCAATTCTGTATTATAAATACAAGTAAAGCCCAAATAGTCTTACCCGCCTTTTCTAATCCCTCTGTTTCTCAATGTTTAAAGCAGGGATGCGATGCATCAATTCTAATTGAATCCGACGACGGGGATGCCGAGAGAGATGCTCCGGTAAACCTGTCATTAGGTCCACTGGGATTCCAGGCAGTCGAGGATGCCAAGGCTGCCGTGGAGGAGGCATGTCCTGGGGTTGTTTCATGCGCAGACATACTGGCTCTCGCTTCGAGGGATGTTCTTGTATTGGTAAGGAGTTTTAAATTTGAGGGTATCCGCGCTAATTAATACCAATGCTTGATTTTGTTCTAAAACTAACAATTGATCACTATTGGTTGCAGGCTGGCTGGCATGCCTTCTTTCGCGGTGGAACTGGGACGGAGGGATGGACTAGTGTCCAGCAAAGACAGAGTCGCCGGAAAAATTCCCTCGCCAAGGTTCACCATCACGGAGCTCCTCTCAAGTTTTGCTGAGAGGAACCTCACGCTGGCCGACCTGGTCACACTCTCTGGCGCCCACAGCCTTGGGTCTGCCAACTGTGACAAAGTAACATGCCGTCTGAGGGGAGTCCACGGTGATCACAACTTTGACGACACCCCCTTCCAGTTCGACAACCTTTACTACAGGAAGCTGGTGAGCGGACAAGGCCTGCTGCCATCAGACCAGGCGTTAGTCGCTGACCCGGAGGCCAAAGCACTGGTCTTCAAATTCGCCGCCGCCAGTGACGAATTCCATGCCGCCTTTGCTGCGTCGATGAGGCTGCTGGGGAGGGTGGGAGTCAAGACCGGCGCCCAAGGTGAAGTCAGAAGGGTTTGCTCCTCTTCCAATTAGATTGTATTAGGTGAATAGCCTAGGGGGCTATGAATAAGTGTCATTATATGTCACGGTTGATCTTGTTAGTTTGTCTTGTTCTTGGTACTCTGTTCTCTTGGTCTTAGAAAGGATTTGTTAGAATTGCCCATTCTGGACACAATGTGGTCTTAAAGTTTGTTAAGAATTGTAGATATGCAGTGATGGAGAAGCAATGGGTATGTTTTCGCTTGGAAAATTTATTGTCCTGAGTTGACACAACAGGGGCAACCCGGTTATGTTGGCAATGAGTTTTTTTTCCTGTACAGAAATCGCTTTTGGTTTTAAGTGATCGACTGACTGGTAATCGCGTGTTTGTTTATTGTCATGAACTGAATCTTATGGTATAGGGAGAGAATTTGATCCTGACATTGTTTTGCTCGAGTAGAATGTTGTCCGTTTTCTGCCTTTGTTTATGTCTCTGTTTACCATGAGACTTCCATCTTTTGACAGCATGAATATCCGCCGTCTCTCGTCCAATTCAAGTATCTATCTTATCAATTTCATAATTGAATGGTTCCTTCTTTTGGTTGGATGCTTGATGCACTGTGTTTGTATTCTTTGAAATTTGGGAGTCTATGGAATTTGGATGTATGGCCCTCCAGTCGCAAACTCCAATTGCTAAGGCTGTTGCCAAATGGAGGAGCTAACTCCGTTTCCGGCCAAGGGTACACACACCATTTCATGTGATTTCTTTTGTATCCAAAGCCAGCGAATAGCACTGTTTATCTTCCTAAACTAACCCCGCTCTTTGTTCCTAATTACGAAATTATCGTCGCAAATAAAACACCACCACACATTCCCTAATTACCGTGCCCCTCTTTTCCCTCNTGATACGACACCGTTTAGGTTAGTCGTATCATTGCTTCAGTATACCTTTGTTTGGTTGATTCTTAATGTGTGCTACTTGTCGTTGGGTGGTTATGGAAGTATAAATAGCCATCAGATCACTGTAGAGAGGTTATCGAATTTTCTGGAATACAGTTCTTCATTCTAAACAATTAGTTAGAACGTAATCTCCTTTTCTTGAGCTCTATTTCCTTCTTCTTCTTCGTTACGTTTGGTTCTCACGTAACAATTGGCGCCGTCTGTGGATCGAACAAACGATCTTCAATGGTTGCTGCTACGGTTTCGGCTCCGGTTCGTGAGTTTGTTGCAGAAGCTCTTCGCTCTCATTCCTCTGGGACGGAGCAGCGTTTGGCGGCGGTTCAAGCGGAGCTTATCGCTGGGACGAAGGACCAGTTAGAGGCTATGGCGTCCAAGTTGGAGAAAGCAAATCAAGATCAGTTTCTTTCTCTTTCTTCTCGCTTAGAAAAGTTGCTGGTTTCTCGCCCGAGTTCGCCTCCTCGTGTGACGGTTTCTGAGTCATCACCTCACCAAGGGATTCGGATTGGGGGTTCTCCTAACCCTAATTTCGTCTCCCAGGCGAGAATTGGGGGTTCTCCTAATCCTAGCTCAACTATTTCCGGGGTTACTTCGTCTTTGGCTGCGATTTCTGCTCCTATGCTGCCACCAGGGGTGCGTCCTTCCTGCTTAGATTCCCTTCCTGGTTCTCAGATACAATTTGGTCAGCACCAATTGCATGCCCCGCTTCCCTCACAGCCAATTTTCACTGATGTGTCCCGGCCTTTTCTTTCTGATTGTCCTAGGCCACCGGTCTCCTTGTGGCCTTCTATGGCTCCTCCAAACTCGACGAGTTCACTGCCGGGAACTTCTTCTACAAGTATTCCGGTGCCCACGGGTTATATTCCCGCCGGTCAGTTCTTCTCTTCTACCTACCCTCGTGTGGACCCCTTTCGATCTGCGCCATTACCATCGTTGGGGTTTCAACCTCGTGTGCCTGGTGACCATAGAACTATAGTTGACCCTATGGGAGCTAATCTGCGTAATTGTGGTTTTCCAGTTTTTGATGGTGAAGATCTGGAGACGTGGTTCTTCAGATGCCAAAATTACTTTGACATGGAGCGGGTAAGTGAGGATCAGCGGTTACGGTTAGTGGTGTATAATTTGGACGGAGATGCTCTTCGATGGTATCAAGGGTTCTTGCGCAATAGAGACTATTTGCTTCCCCTTTCTTGGGCTGAATTGGTTTCCGCTTTAGTTGAACGCTTTGGTTGTACAGTCTTTGATGACCCTGGAGTAGCTCTTAAGAATCATAGACAAGATGGTGATTTAGATGTTTACCTTCAACGTTTTGATTCTTTGGTTGCTCGGCTGCCCAACTTGTCCCCTGAACTTGCTTTAAGTCATTTTGTTGGTGGATTACGGGAAGATTTACAGGATGAAGTTACACTGCGCAGACCTCGTACAGTCAGGGAAGCCTATGGTATTGCCAAAATTTATGAAGCACGTAGGTTACGCGGGGTATCCTTTTCATCCATGTCGCGTTCTGTAAGTGGGCAGTATCCTCCTGTCTCTCGGACGACACAGAATACTAAATTGGCCACACTGAAGCAGCCTGTTCGTGTGGGGCAGAAACTGGATCCGAAAATTCGTGATGAACTCCGAAAGAAGGGCCTTTGTTTCTATTGTAGGGAGAGTTACACTCCAGGCCATAAATGCAAGCAGAGGCAATTCTTTCTATTGGAGGTGGGTGGTGATCAAGACCAAGGTGATATTGAATTATCTGGTGAAGAATGGTTATATGCAGTTCAACCTGATGCCAATGATGATCTGGATGCATTTGTTCATGAGTTATCAGCATTTGCTTTATCTGGTACTTTGGGTGGTAAACGCATGCGTGTTCGGATTATGGCTGGGAAACGAGTACTTTACGCCTTAATTGACACAGGTGCTTCTGTATCTTACCTGGATTCTAACACTGCCACTCGCTTGGGATGTCAGTTATCTTCTATTTCCAAGCAGCAGGTAGCTATTCCGGGTGGAACCACACTGTGTTGTGAGTCGGTGTGCCGTAAATTCTCTTGGCGACTTGGGGGCTGTCAGTTCAGTTCTGACTTGTTTGTGGTGGATATTGGCGGTTATGACTTGGTTTTGGGAACTGATTGGCTAGAGTCATTGGGGGACACTTTGTGGAACTTTTCAAAGTTACAGCTGACTTTTTGGGTGAAAGGAAAAGAGGTGGTCGTTCATGGGATACCTGATTCGCCACTTATGCAAATTGATGCGGATCAATTGACAACTTTGTTGAGCGCGCCTGATCAATTAGTTCCCATGCAATGCTGCAGCTTACAGCTCCTGCCGTCTGATCAGTCAATTCCTGCAAATAATCCTGCTACGGAGGGAGAAGTAGGGACAGGTGCTGCTGCCACTCTACAACCATTGCTACTCGAGTTTAGTGAGTTGTTTGAAGCGCCTAAATCTTTACCACCTTCTAGGGATCATGTCCATCGCATTCCATTGGAAGAGGGTACTCCAGCAATTAATTTGCGGCCTTACAAGCACTCTAGTATTCAAAAGGATGCTATTGAAGGAATGATTCAGGAATTGCTTGACAATGGGGTGATCAGACCAAGTAACAGCCCTTTTGCTTCACCAATTGTCATGGTTAAGAAGAAGGATGGCACTTGGCGGATGTGTGTTGATTACAGAACTCTGAATAGCAAGACAATCAAGGACAGATTTCCCATTCCGGTGATTGATGAATTGATTGATGAGCTGCATGGTGCTGTGGTGTTTTCTAAATTGGATCTCCGTTCAGGATATCATCAGATTAGAATGGCAGCCGAGGATATTCATAAGACAGCCTTCCGTACTCATGAAGGTCATTGGGAATTTTTAGTGATGCCTTTTGGGCTTACTAATGCCCCTGCAACATTTCAATCCTTGATGAACAAGCTGTTTCGTGCTCAACTGCGGAAGTCTGTGTTAATCTTTTTTGATGACATTTTAGTTTACAGCAAATCGGTGGAGGAGCATTGTGCTCACTTGCGAGAGGTTTTGGAGATTCTGCGTGCCAATGCACTCTTCTTGAAGCGTAGTAAATGTGTGTTTGGCACCTCGAAGGTGGAATACTTAGGCCATTTCATTTCTGCTGCTGGTGTTGAAACAGACCCGAGTAAGATTTCGGCAGTGCAAGAATGGCCTGTGCCGAGTTCTTTGAAACAGCTGCGTGGTTTTTTGGGGTTGGCGGGTTATTACAGAAGGTTTATTCGTCACTATGGGTCTATTGCCAGGCCGTTGCATGACTTAACAAAGAAGGACGCTTTTTCTTGGTCTTCTTCGGCACAGGATGCCTTTGAAGCTCTTAAACACGCTTTGACTACTGCTCCGGTCTTAGCTTTACCAAATTTTGATGAACCTTTCGTTATTGAAACAGATGCTTCGGGAGTTGGTATTGGGGCTATTTTGATGCAGCAAAATCATCCAATTGCATATGCCAGTCGAGCCTTGTCGGAGAAACATCAAGCACTTTCGGTGTATGAGAAGGAGCTGTTGGCTGTACTTTTTGCAGTAGAGAAATGGCAACAATATTTGCTTGATCGGCACTTCATCATACGCACAGACCATCGAAGTTTGAAGTATCTCCTTGAGCAGCGATTAACTACAGTTAGTCAATCTACTTGGTTGGCAAAATTGTTAGCAATGGATTACGAGATTGTTTATAAGTGCGGTCAGGATAATGCTGCAGCTGATGCCTTGTCCCGTGTTACTAGTTCCATTCTCTATTCCATGTTGGTGGCTGACTTAGATTCCTCATTGTTGGAGGATATCAAACGCAGTTGGAATCAGGATGTAGTGTTGAAGGCCAAGATTCAGGAGATGGAGAATTTGAGAGTGCAAACTTTGGGGAAATTTTCTTGGGGTGATGGGTTACTCCGGCGGAAGGGAAAACTGGTAGTTGGAGGAGATTCAGTGTTGCAGCAGCGGCTCATTGAGCTCTTTCATGCAAGTTCTTGGGCTGGTCATTCGGGCGTCACACCCACAATCAAGCGCTTGAAGAGCTTGTTATGGTGGAAGGGTATTCATAAACAGGTTAGGGAGTTTATAAGGAGTTGTGTGACTTGCCAACAAAATAAATACGAGCGTGTGGCGTCCCCAGGTTTGCTGCAACCTTTGCCATTACCTCAATCTTTATTTACACACATTACCATGGACTTTATTGAGGGATTACCAAAGTCCAATGGGAAAGAAGTAATCATGGTAGTTGTCGACCGTTTAACCAAGTATGCGCATTTCTGTGCATTGCCTCACCCTTATTCAGCCTCCTTGGTTGCTGAAATATTTCTGGACAATGTAGTTAAGCTACACGGCATGCCAATGGTGATTGTTTCAGATCGCGATGCGGTGTTCTTGAGCAAGTTCTAGAAGGAGCTCTTTCGGGTGCAAGGGGTTGATTTGTGCTACTCTTCGGCCTACCATCCGCAGACAGATGGTCAAACAGAGGTGGTTAACCGGGGGCTTGAGCAGTATCTTCGTTGTGCTACGGGATCTAAACCAAAGGAGTGGTCTAAATGGTTACCTTTAGCCGAAATGTGGTACAATACCACATTTCATTCTAGCTTACAGTGTACACCGTTTCAAGCCCTGTATGGGATTACACCTCCAGTGCACATACCTTACCTTCCTGGAGACTCAGATAATGCTGCTCTTGATCGAACCTTGCTGGAAAGGGAAGATACTCTGCAGTTGCTTAAGCAGCAACTTTTGAAAGTGCAGGATAAGATGAGAGTGCAGGCCAATAAACACCGAACTGAGCGTATTTTTGCTATAGGTGACTGGGTATTTTTGAAGTTGCAGCCCTATAGGCAGCAAACGATACAGAGGAGGTGGAATCAGAAATTGTCCCCTAGATACTTTGGTCCTTATAAGGTGTTGGAAAAGGTTGGAGCAGTAGCCTACAAGTTACAATTGCCTACCGGTTCTCAAGTGCATGACACCTTTCATGTATCTCAGCTCAAGTTGGCTCCAGGGCCTGTGACCTCAGGTGCTAATGACCTTCCTTGTTTTGTTGATGAAGTTCCTAAAGTTCCTGCTGCAATTCTTGAGAGGAAGCCGGCTAGAAGGGGACATGTTACGGTTACCAAGTGGTTGATTCATTGGGCTGGGTGTTCTCCATCTGAAGCATCTTGGGAATGGTCAGATGAGATTTTGACGCAGTTCCCTGAATTCACTGGTTAGGGACAGTTGTTGTGAAGATTGTGATTGTTTACTAGTGGCAGTTAGGAGTATATGGTATCATGTTCCAGTACTTGTAATTCTGTTTGCTTCAGTGATTTGAATTGTAAATATTTGCTTTTTCTTTTAAGGGGGGAGTATTGATACGACACCGTTTAGGTTAGTCGTATCATTGCTTCAGTATACCTTTGTTTGGTTGATTCTTAATGTGTGCTACTTGTCGTTGGGTGGTTATGGAAGTATAAATAGCCATCAGATCACTGTAGAGAGGTTATCGAATTTTCTGGAATACAGTTCTTCATTCTAAACAATTAGTTAGAACGTAATCTCCTTTTCTTGAGCTCTATTTCCTTCTTCTTCTTCGTTACGTTTGGTTCTCACGTAACATACTACTTCCTCTTCCACTCCCACTAGTTGCTGCACGATATTGATGGCTGCTGCTTGTTTATTAGTATTATCAAAGTGGGGGGTCTTCTTCTTCATCACCCAAAACTCTGACCAGCTCGGTGCCCTCATCTTCTTCTTCTTGTGGTCGTTGGTATATTCCCCCTTATGCTTGATATAATGCTCCTAAGAGAATCTTGCAGCATTAAGGCTATTCTCGCTATGCTCTTCCTGCCATCTTTATATGCTCCTGTTGTCTGTGATATATGCCAGGAAAGTTCTCAGGTACCCAAGAAAGGATCAAACGGTCATTCTTCTTTGGACGAAACCGAGCAGTAAACAAGGAAGAAATTTGGGTTTGGATTTGACCCAGCAACTTTGAAAACCTGTACTACTTTGAAAACTTGTACCTTTTTTTATTAGGTAGCTAAAGGAAAAACAATACTACAATTTGGGTTGACTTTTGACAGTTTGCCCATAAAGCAGATGTAGCTGAAATGAAACTGTGAAATCTCTGGTTCNAAAAAATGAACATGTTCAATTCCAGTTTTTTGTTTCAACATAGTTTCTGTTTTTGTTTCATTTCCACAAATGAGTTTCCGGTTTCTTTTCTAGCTTTTTAACAATTTTTCAGTTTATACTCTTGACTAATATACTAATAACATATTTATTGATGCAGAAATTTACAAACAGAGCCTGGTAGGCCGCCTTTCCCACAGTATACTAAGCTGCAACGATAGAGTAATGACAACTATGAGCAATTTTTCTTTGGTCATTGGGTTTTTTCTTGGTCTAGTTGGAACGGTCATTATTATGAAGATGTATTAAATGTAATTGGCTACTCTACTATTACGAATTTTGGATAGTTTTAGTTTTATGTTCATGTATTACGTATTGTACGACTTATAACATAGAAATAGAACCAAATGTTGAAGACGGTTGTAAAACTTTTGTTTCAAAGTATGACCTTATACAAGCGATTTGGTTTAGACTAAGTCTCGCAGTTTGGTGTTTGGGGATTTAAGTGATTAAGGCTGATTCAAAGAAAGGGAAGAGGAAATAGGTTGATGGTAGGCTGATTGCATGCTAAACTAAGGGCTTGCTTCACCGTCGCCGGCTCGCCGCCGAGAAGAGCGACGAATCGATGGGTGGGTGACTGGGTGTGGGTCTGGGTGTGAAGAGAAAAGAAGAGAGAATCGGGCGAGGGTGAGAGAGATGAAAAGAAGACCGAAGAGAATAGGGAAAATTAAGGATTTTTAGGGTTTTTTTAATGGGTTGGGTTTTTTTACTGTTTTTTGGGTTTGGGTTTAATTCACGGGCTTGGGAGTTGGGGCTTGGGTTGATGACTTGATGTTGATGGGCCGAGGGGTGTCTGTATTGCCTTTGTTTCACTTTCACAGATTCATAGAGCACATTAGCTTAACTCCGAGTTGTGGGTTGGGCTGAAGCTACATTTTTCCAGTCTTATAATAGAACTTGCTTGCAGTACTTGCTCTTAGAGCCCATGAAGCTGGATTGGACTGTGTAAGGTGATTCACGCTTTTTAACGGATATCGACTATCGTTTATTTTGGAGCTCATGTTGTCAGATTGGACATAAAGATGAATCACGTTTTACGTAGACAGAGTGCTACTCTTTTGGGCGTATAACCTCGATGTTGAGTTTCCAAATATAAACATATTCCAGGTTGCGTTGCTCTGCTGCTTTCAATTCCAATACTTGGAAAGAAAAAACGGTAGTTGCCTTGCCTCTCTGAATATGCGTCCGTTTCAGAATTGGACCTAGGTAAACTCATAAAGGCTCAAGTCCATCGTAAACTTGTGTTTTTCTTTCCTGAGAGCCCAACCCGTTTTGTCCTATTAAATTGATTTAATTGCCCATATCGAGTTTATTGCAACTTTTAACGGACTAATCGGTTTGTTGGTCCCAATATATAAGGCGCTATTTGCGTAGAAAATTATATTTGACCATTTGAAAAGAAGATTTTGATGATATATTTTGTGTAAAAAATTTAAAATTAGATCCTTTGGAAATCTCTCCTCAACCTAAATTTTAAAACGAAAGAAAATCTAAAATTAGATTCTAAAAAAATGCAATAGGTATAATGAAGGAAATATGACTTTTTTAATCTCCCAAACTTACGTGCAAATTTCCCCCTTTTTTTTCTATTTTCCTGTTAAACTAAGAAAATTGAAAATTCATGAGTGAGTTATATGAAAAAGATAATTTTAAATAGTTACATACGTTCTTCTTGGAAGAGTTTTTTTAAGAAAACTTTTCTAATAAAGGTGGGAAGCAACTTTCACAAGGTATACCTCGAAACTTCTATGAGGGCAACAGCATATTAAACTTCAAGAAACGTCAGAATAGGCTGGCTAACAATAACAATATCCCCAAAGATCTCTAGGAAACACACAAAAAAAAAAATCTTTTACCAGCCCCTAAATAATGCAGTTTTTGCGGTTATTATAGTAAAAATGACAACAGTATATGGAGAATAAGGACACCAAAGAAACCAAAGATTTACTGTTAAAAGATGCCCCGTTTGGTAACAAGGTGGCGTTACACAGCTCGGCAAAAAAAAAGAAAAAAAAGGATTTAGTGAGTGGCAAAATTTAAGTTCTATTGATCCTTCCACGTGGACGTGGTGCACAAATGCGAAGGACCGATCGGAGAAAGATTTTCTGTGATATTAATAAATGCTTCATCATATATTATGTACCAGTATTTTTTGCTGATTTGTTTTTTATTTCCGTTCAGCTGGTTCTCCCTGCGCACATGATTGACTGATTTCATGAATCCCTCCTTTAGATAAAATGAATTGACATCTTCTAAACTTTAATTAAATTGATTGACGCTATCTTAGAAATAAGGAAATTATATTAGGAACGCGACGTTATTTCTCGAAACATGGAGATTTTCACTAAATGTGGTAAACTATCGAAATCTTACACCACCAAGTAAAGGTAAAAGAAGGTCAAGACTTATACTATACAAGAAAGCCACGAGTCGAAGCGTTTTGCATCCAATTCCTTTCCTTACCCTGTTCTACATAGCAGACCCGCTTAAAAAATATGAGTAGAAAAGAAGCAATGATACTGCTTGTCTTTTTGGTTTTCCAGTATTCCATAATATTGGTGCAAATGGAACCACTTGCACCGGCACTATACGTCTTTGGCGATTCCATGGTTGATAACGGCAACAATAATTTTTTGCCAACTACAGCTAGGGCGAATTTCAGTCCTTATGGTGTAGACTTCTTTGTTGGAGGAGACATCTTTGTCGGAAAAGCAACAGGAAGATTTACTAATGGCAGAACAATCCCCGATGTCATTGGTAAGACACAAAAGTTTAACGTTATTCTTGCCTAACCTAAGCTGAAACATGGCTCACTCATTCTCTGATTTTAATTTTTGTGTTTTATTTGTTCAGCTGAATTTCTTCACATACCATACCCACCACCCTACATGAACATAAGTAAACATTCTTCTCCGATTCCCCTTTCGGGTCTAAACTATGCGTCAGCGTCTTGTGGCCTCCTCCCAGAAACTGGAAGAAGATTTGTGAGTGACCTAAGCCTTTTTTTTTTAATTTTTGCAATTCTGTTCTGTATAGACAAGAAAGTCAAAATTGGAACTCTTTTTTAATAAGGAAAATAACTAAATGCTTACTAGTTTACTCGGGGTACTTTTCATTTGCAGGGAAAATGCTTAAGTTTGGATGACCAGATCAATTTGTTTGAGCAAACCGTGGCGATCCAGCTTCCCAAACACTTTAAAAGCCCGAATGAGGTGTCCGAGTACCTATCCAAGTCTCTATTTGTAGTTTCCGTTGGAAACGATGACTACACAGGCAACTACCTTCAAGCAGGGTATGATAATACCAGCAAACAATATTCTCCAGAGGCATTTGCTCAACTCCTTGTGGATAAACTGTCGAAGAAATTTGAGGTTAATCTTCCACTAACGTTCTTTTAGTTTGTGGTTGATTAATTAATCATAAATAACATCTGTTGTTGGTTAACAGAAGCTGTACAGCTTGGGAGCCAGGAAGGTTGTTTCAATGGAGATTGGCCCGCTTGGGTGTTTCCCGGCATTCCGTAAAGCTGACGGGACATGTGATGAAAACATAAACGAGCTGGTTTCATATTTCAACCAAAAGCTTCATGTCATGCTTCAGGATTTGACGTCCAGTCTCCATGGCTCCATCTTTGTCCATACTTATGTTTATCGCTCAGGACAAAACACAATCAAGGATCCAGCCCCACGTGGTAATTAATCCTCGCCCCCTGCTACTCTCCCAAAACTTTTTAACTTTGCGACCAACCACTTCAGCCTATAAAACTTGGCGAATTCCGGAATAATTTTATAGGCTCTGACATTAGTGGTTGTCTTGATTTTGCTAGGTGTGGGCAACGTTACCGATGCATGCTGCGTTACCCGGAAGGATGGCACCTCTGGCTGTGTTCCATCGCAAAAACCATGCTCCGATCGATCTGGATATTATTTCTTCGACGGTCTCCACCTAACTGAATATGGATATTCAACCATAGCATCGCTGTGTTTTACGAGCGACTATATGTGCTCCCCTCGTTTATTTGACGTCATTGGAATAACAGGGTAGTTCCATATTGACATTGTACGAGGGAATAACTGGTTTGTGCATTTTCCAAACATCTCCAGTGTTAGAAATTAAGGAGTAATGCTGTTATCAATCCATTCGCTTGTTATGATTGACTCAAGAGTACACAGATGCGGGGAAGGAACTCCGTACTAGAATATTACAATTCAATTGCTCGACAATCACAGATATATAACAAAAAACAAAAATATCAGGCTTAGCATAGGTTGCACCAAACAAAACGCAAGTATTTCATTTAACCCCAGTAGCAAGAAACATGGCAAATTTGGAGAAATTTTATGCAATAACCCCAATCTTTGAAACTTCAAAGTTCTTCAAAGCAACCAAACAACATTGAAGCGAAAAAAAAAAAGAAAGAAAAGAAGCAACACTACCGCTACTTCAGTTCCATCAGAGCCTCCACTAGACAGCAATGAACCTTCCCTTTCCATGTTTACAGACCAGCATGCCTACCCTGTAGTATAAACAAGGGCGTTTTCAGTAAGAATCAACAGCCGCCAATACTATTAACCAGCAAATTGAATACTAAAAGTCGTCCAAGAAAAGCCCATTTTGTAGAAACGATTTTGCCAAAGTTTAAATGCAGTTGCCGCCCATCCGGATTTTACTTTGCACTTAACATCAAAATCCAGCAAACAAAAGCTACACGTAAAACACCATTCACCACAAGCATAGAGCAGCTAGTAAAATATGCTTTCACTAATTTATTATTATTTTTTTTTTAAAAAAAGCAGCTAGTAAAGCAATGAAGAGGAATCTTGTTTACCTTTTATCATTAACCAGATCCAACAATGATGTTGTTGATAGGGATGAAGATGAGCTTCACGAAGAACCCAACAAAACCCATCACCACGAATCCTATTGCGGTACGGAACGCCACCTTGGTGAACTCTGCAAAACCAAAACGAGAGTAAAAAAAACATCATTAGCAATAGCATCATTTCTTCCATGTTTTTTCTTTTTCGAGGAAAGCAAAAGAAGTGGGAAATTAGAGTAAGAAACCTTTGCGATCGGGTTTGTGGCAGCGCTTGACGAGGCGGACGCTGTCCTTGGCGAATTCCCTAAGTGGATCAAACACCGAATCGATTGCGTCCATCTTCTTCGATCTTCAATTTCTGGTGAAGCCGAGATCTTTAGAGCGATCGGATTTATATGTAGCATTTGGGTTTAGAGGATTGAGATATTTTTTATCTAGTCTAGTTTGACATTAATGCCCCTGCTTTAGTCATCCGTTTGGGTAACAGTTCAGTAATCTTTACTCGAATGAGTCGTCGTCTTCTCTGGATCGTGGACTTGGAGTTTATTGTTGAATTGAGTACATACTCGTCTTTTCCTTCCCCTTTGTCTATCTTGGTTACACATCGTCGACGGAAAACCATCACTTAAAAAGCTCCTTTCTCTTCAATGCAATTTGCTGGTGATAAGGAGGTAGGTATACTACTCGTCGTCTCTCCTATTCACTACAACACTGAAAGTAAAATGCAAAGAGAGCAAAGAGCAGATGATGATGCTTAATCATATCACACTCGGGCATGCATAATCATACAAAGAATGCTTCCATTCTCAAATGACCAGCAATTTTCCTCTTCAAGGATTCCATAGTCGGCCCAGCTCAAACAAGTACAACATCATGTAAGACATCAAACTCGAGCAATATTACAACTAGAAAGAATTCTGATATGAATAAATGAATATCGCCATCAAAACCTCAGACCTATCCAGGACCTCTCACGTGTCTTGTGGTCATTTGAACAACCTATTCACGTTATTGGTTGCAGGAAGAATTTTTTACAATCGTATGTTTATTCCTTTGTTGTAGAATGTGTAGACTCTGGCCTTTTTTCTCGTTGAACAACTCTTGGGACAAATGTGAGGCCACGAGTGTGGCGGCGGCCAAAGCTGATAGAACTAGGAGATGAGTCTGAAGTACTCAGTTTCGAGACTGCAGAGACCAGGCCATCCATAGTTTCGCCTTCTACTTCCATTTTGCTTGGACCCTCTACCTTCTTGTGAGTAATCTGTTTACGTTGTTGCTTTTGTCTTGCTTTCTTTGATGGAAGGGCCTTCTTGAAGAAATCAAACGAACTAGGGAACTTATGTTTGTCCACCAAATGTTGCTGCCTACTCTTATAGTTCTTGAACTTCAGACCACAACCTTCCACCAGGCATTCATACTGTCACACAAAACACATGAACAACATTGTTAGTCCTAACAATATAAGGTCGGGATTTGTTCATGAAGGAGGTTGCGAATCAAGCTCCGCTACCAACTAGAAGGAAAAGAAAGTCTGGAGCAAAAGACAGTATATTGGCCGTGTGTTTTGTGTAGGCCGCCAAACATTAAAAGAGCCAAGTACCAAACATAGCATGATAAAACTTCATACGCAAACGCAAGTTTCAACAACAATGTATGCATATTCAAGATCATGAGAAACATGACAAAGTCGTCACAGCGAGCATGACATCAAAATAATATCAAGAGAATAAACGAAAACATACCATTGCATAACCACGCGCAACTTTTGCTTGAAAGAAAGAATCGTGTGCTTCAGATACATGTATACTGAGCAGCCGTGAAGTTGGATACACCCTGGAGCACACCGAACAGGAAGCAGTATGCCTTGCATTGTAATGGTCTTCAAAGTCCTCCAATGAACCCAATCGTGCTCCACAACCAACAATCGGACAAAAAACCTCCCTGCTCACACATTGTTTCATGATTAGTAGTCTGATAAACTATAATTCTTAAAACCATCTTCCTCCCCTATGAATAATGGGCAATATCAATCCCCAATACTTATATCCCTTCTATGCTTTAAAATGACAAAAAGCATCGAAAATGACCACAAATTCCTGATCACTAACGGGCAAAGAAACGCTAGGCTTGTCCCTTATAGCAATAAAAACATGTGCACTGAACTAAATCAAAGCATACACTAACAAGTTACTACGAATTTTAACAAATAGAGACAAAGCACAACTGACAAACCAGAGCTAATACCTGCCATCCTCATCTACCATATCCTGTAGCCGATGCTTTTTATCTTCACTTATGTCCAACGCAACCTGTGTGTGAATTGAACAGAAAGAACAAAAGATTTTCCATTGATGATTCAAGGATTAAGAAAAATGTGAAGCCCAATAAAAAGGAGAACAAAAAGGTTTTAAAGGAATAATAATCACCTGTTTGGCGAGGAGTTCCCTCTCGATGTTGCCGGAAGCAAAGAAGGGAGATTCGGGGCCAAAACGCCGGCGCACTGGAGTCCAGTACGGAAACCCCAAATCCCGATTTGGGTCCACTACGTCTATTACCATCGCCATCGCCGATCCCTTTGTTTTCCACTCGAGATAGCCTCTGTGTGTTCTTTTGTTTTTTTACTTGCGATTTTGAATCAATCAAAGTTCCAACGGAAAGTTGAGGAAAGTATTTTTTTTCTGCTTTAAAGGAGAAAATAAGTAGTGGGCCGGCGGTTCTCTAAGGTGGGTTATTTCCGTTTGGGCTGTTGGGCCTATTTCTCAATGAAGTCTAGCTATAGAGCCCATGTAGAACTTCGTGGACCTCATTATCAAGCAAAAGCAACTTGGGACCTTTCTTTTTTTGTCCCCCTTCATTTCTTGTAATGGATTATAAACTATTAAGTCTAGAACTCAAACGAGGAATGGCTTTGCTATTAGTTACACATGGTCAATGATGTTGTTTTCTTTCTTTTGTTATGGTGTGGAAGGGGATGAGGAGTCATGGTGAAAGGTAAGTACTGCCTACTACCAAGTGTTGTGCGATTAACAGCACGCCACTTTGCAATTCTTCAGACTATTTTATTTTTCTTGTTGTTTTTAGTTGTTTAATTACACAAGTAAAGCACGCAACTGCATCATCAGTTGTGATTGTACAACAGAAATCTAATTTATTATTACTTGACCAGTTCTAGAGAATAAATCTTATTTGGGGTTAATAGATCTCATCTAAGTCATCTTGCACTAAATAAATTGTTTTTGGTTATAAAATGAAGCATGATTGGCAGGACTGCCTTAGATGTGAACTTGATGACATAAACAAACCAGCAGCATTATATTTCATGTGTTCAAAGGGTGTAAATTTATTGCAAGTACTTACCTCCGACCTGGTCCCCTAGAACAATCGTCAAATTAGCATAAGCAGAAGTGACTAGGTAATACCACTAATAGATTATCCTTCAAGAAAGTAATTAATTACTACCGATTTCACTCTCTTTACCGATAGAGAAATAGAACATGACATGGTCATTTCTCCAAAAAAAGAACATGACTTGGGTGTATATAGATAATAATAAAAAAATGTATTCATACTTTCACATATGATGCTTGACGTCCATGGAAAATCTGAGCGATTGGTAAGTAAGAATCCCAAATTTCTAATGCATCCATCATAATCGTCTACTTACCCTGACCTGTATATCTTTGCGACCGATACCTTCTAAATTGAGGTTCACTATAAATTGAAGCACAATTTCCTGTTAAGGAAGCGCAGGTAGCTTTAACTACTACTAAAGTATAAGGTCTCCCTCCTTTCCCCAGAAACGGATTGCACTTTTAGCTTTGATCCTAAATAATTAAAAAGTGCAGCACCTAGCAATGCATATCTCACATAAAATTTTAATGTTAGACTACGTATTTGTTATTGTGTCGTTGTCAGACCCAGCACACCAAGGAAGGGAGGTGGAATTTAGATGCACATACTACCATCTAGAACTAGCCAGCCACAAAGAATTAACAGCTGCCAATTCAGTGTATATATGACAGAATAATTGTTAAGGGCAGTAAGAATATGACTTTTTAGTTAATTAGAATTTGACTTGCACGCCTGAAACATGGAATTAATTGCATAGATGAACCAACACAACCAGAAAAGCTAGCTATATACTGTGTGGAAAAGAAGATGTAACTTGAGCCTGAAGATCAACCACCCAACAACATCCCAAACATGAAAACGTCACTAAAATATTATTTTACCCAATATATACATATGCCACGCATGGACCAATTCGCTAAGCGACTTGTCTAGTATATTACAGTTGGAATTGTTCTAGTAGAATTCATTTTGTTTTCTCCTCTTTACTTCTGCTTTATATTTGGAGCCCCTGAGAGGTTGTCAGGATTAGGAGAGAGGTACATAAACATTGGTGAAGTAGTATAGTTTGGGAAGGGAATGGAGATAGTGATGAAGGGTCTGATATTGTTAATGGTTTTCATGACCATAGGAAGGGGAGAAGGACAACTAGTTGAAAACTTCTACAGCTTTACTTGTCCGCCCGTGGAAGCTATAGTGCAGCAGGCAGTAGCTACTAAGTTGAGCCAGGCTTTCCCTACAATCCCAGCAACTTTGCGTCTATTCTTTCATGACTGCTTTGTTACGGTATGATGATTATATGCCAATTTTATCTTTAATATTTTCAGTCTTGAATTGAGTTGAGTTATTTTGTATTGACAGACACAGTTTTCTATATATAGAGCAAGTTCTGCTGCTTATAGGTCCTGCATGGGACACGAAGTTCATGGTGCTCATTAGTTAGCAGTATTCATGCTACACAGTATTTTAAATGTTTTGCTTATATGTTTTCCTACCATAAATACGCTTTTGATAGTTGGTTAAACAGTGGAACTGCACAGTTGGAAGATGGCAGGTGTATGTAGGTTGGAGTCCGCATGAGAAAAACATTGACCAGAGAAAAATGGTGCAAGAAAACAAATTGTATTGCATCATTCTAATTAACCAGTCACACTATTATAGAGTAATAATGTACGTATAGGCACATGATACACAGCTTTTTCTGCGTCTACAACTAGACAACTCTGAATAAAGACGGGCATGCTGGCTGGAAATTAACCACAAATTGACAACAAGTTCCTTGAAAGCAGTCAGGCGTTTCCTACCTTGTTTCTGCACATACATGATCACATCACATATCAACTTACTCACTTAATCAGATCAACTTAGTTGTACTTGTATTGTATGCCATGTCCTTGCATTTGGCAATTTGATAAGAGAGCTTCTATATCAGTCCACCGTTAAATGGAACAGAATCACCAGGATCCAAATTTTTAGCCGTAAGTCAACCAAAAACTATTTACTTGTTGGAATTTGGGAAAATCTATGCAGTTTTCTCTAGATGCATTCACGGCATTAAGACAATATTAAAGTAATTAGCTCTATTGCAGGGCTGCGATGCCTCAGTTATGGTTGCATCACCAAACGGAGATGCAGAGAAAGATGCTCCGGATAACCTTTCTCTTGCAGGAGATGGGTTTGACACCATTATAAAGGCAAAGCAGGCAGTGGAAGCAGTTTGCCCTGGAGTAGTTTCCTGTGCAGACATTATGGCAATTGCTGCTAGAGACGTTGTAGTCCTGGTAAGATAAAATGGAACAACCTTACAAATCTTTTTTGACAATTCTGTTCCAAAGCAAACACTAAAAATCTTTGCTCTTAATGTGAATAAAAAATGATCAGGCCGGTGGCCCTTCCTTCAACGTAGAGTTGGGTCGTCGTGATGGGCTAGTTTCTAAAGCATCACTAGTGGAAGGAAACCTGCCATTACCAAACTTCACTCTCTCACAGCTTACCAATATGTTTGCCAAGCACAACCTTAATCAACGTGACATGATAGCACTTTCAGGAGCTCACACAGTTGGGTTCTCACACTGCAATCGCTTTGCCAATAGGCTCTACTCTTTCTCCCCATCCTCTCCTGTTGACCCTTCTCTAGACGCAGCGTATGCCCAGCAGCTAATGAATGCATGTCCTGTGAATGTGGATCCCAGCATAGCCATTGATATGGATCCTACCACCGCAAGAACCTTTGATAACATGTATTATCAGAATCTAGTTGCTGGTAAGGGCTTGTTCACATCAGATGAGGTGCTGTTTACAGACCCGGCATCACAACCAACCGTCATTGATTTTGCTAATAACCCAGGAGATTTTAATGGAGCTTTTGTTACTGCTATGAGAAAGCTGGGGAGGGTGGGAATTAAGACAGGAAATCAGGGAAAGATAAGGAGAGATTGCACAGACATTAATTCATAAAAAACCAATATTCTTCTCCTTCTGATTGGTAAACAGTGTTATGATGTCACAGTGCTAGATTAAGAACAGTGATCTGGTGTTGGTTGACAGAGATCACCACTGTTCTTTTACGTTCAAACATTCAATATTTGTATAAGTGGAATTTTATTGTGAACGAATAATGAACTATCAGTCTATCACATAATGACATTGTGGCAAAGCAATGTCAAATTCATTTCCTTTTTCTCCCTGCATGTAGGTGTTCCAAGTATTACGTCTCATCCACCATCTCCAGTTCGCTTCACACATAACATAACATTACATATATAAAGATATATGATCCGGTCCCAGACCAAAAAAAAAAAATAACATAACATTCTGTCCAAATTATTGGAGTTAAAGGCTACAAAACTTCCAGTGCCAATAATTACCACAGATAGATAAAAGGATACATTTGCACTAAACAGACTAGAAAGAGCGGAAATTTGGCACATAAGAATCTGCAGTATCATCATCCCAATCATTGACGTTAAACAGATAAAAGAAATAGAATAATCTCTTAGCTGATGTTAAATTATGAGAGATTACTTGCAAGTTTAGTAAGCTAATGCGTGAGTGAGTTCGATGCATGCGTTAGCAACAGAGTTAGACAAACACAGTCGAGTCACCACCAATACTGGTAAAATGCTCACCAAATTCATTATAAAAAAATCACAGGTCAATTATACATAGAGAATGGAGAAAAATATACAACACTTTTAACAATTCCACGCTTCGTCACTCATGACATAATCTCATCGAGCCAATGGAAAATGGACATTCTGGATTATGCTCCACGGGGCCATCTTTCTAGGAAAATGTGTGATCACAAACAAGAACAATTGTACCAAAAGCTTGCTCCGAGTATTCCAGCACTGCTGGAAAATGGATCAACGTAATCTATGTTGGGAAAAATCTATTCTAGGAAATCCTTATTGCTTCTCCAGTTCAAGTACGAGATTTCCCATATAGGTGTGCGTAGACTACCTTGGTCCGGTACACAAGAATCAAGCTCAAGACAACTGCAATGAGGCAAAAAGCTGACATGATCATGGAAGTAAGGAAGAAGCAGATGGCTCCTTCACACTTCAGTGGTTCATCTACAGCCAACAAGCTCGAAATGATTCGGCTAGAATTGAGAATATGATGATGGCCTCCATGAGCTTGCTTTTCTGCTTCCCGGTCATATATACTGCTTGCAATGAGACCGGAAAAGACAAGCGAACCTGCAGGGTTTGCCAGAGTGAGGAAGTTGTATAGAGCCCCGAATTTTTTCAAGCCAAATAACTCTGACGCAGCAGCTGGTACAATTGCCCAGTGAGCTCCATAGCCAAGACCAATCAGCAGTGTTCCAATGTACATTGCTCCAGGCCATCCAAATGCGAAAAAGACATGCCCAATCGCCATAATAAGTTGTGCAGCAGCCATTGCAATTGGCCTTGGATAAGCATACTCCCTGGATGACATCAGACGGGATAAGCAACAAGAATAATCCATGTAATTAACATTGGAAATAAACTCAGTATCCAGAAACAAAAAGAAAAGGGTCCTCTTTTGGTCCTTACTTTACAATAACCTCGGAGAAGTAACCCCCACCAATACGTCCGAGGAAGTTCCAAATGCTGATCATGGACACAAATATGTGTGTGTTATCATACCCTAAAGACTGGCTCATCTGACCCAGGTTATCAATCACAGTCAGCCCAGATCCTGAACCCAACAACAGCGACATAAAAATCAACCAGAAGTCTGCCTTGATCAGTGCCTGCGTCAATGTGAAATCCTCTCCCCTATGGGGGCCTCTCCTCCTCTTGACCCTCACTGCTCCTTCTGCTGCTGCTTGGAATAGCTTCGCTTGCAATTGTGCAATCCGTTTTTGCCTCTCTGATGCTGGAAGCAAGTCTACTTCTCGAGGCTTCTCATCTTCCACCTCACTTAAAATTAACTCAGGGGTACCAGGTTCTGTTTTGCTAGGCTCTGGCTTTTGAGGCGAGGATAAAAGAGCCTCTTCCTCTGGTTGTACTTGATCAAAGAAAAAGCTAAGTGATATAGGAATCACAATGGGAAGCAAAATGAGGGCAAACAAGACCACGGTAAAAGCTATGACCACGGTGTGGTTCAAATCAACTAGATCTTCAAGAAGCATGACCCCCATCAGATAAGCAGCCAGCAGAATACACGTACTATATATAAATGTAAAACTCGTGCCATCTGATGGACGGATTTGTCTGTGACCCCCAACAGGTCTGACTAGGAACATAAGAGCAATGACAATCATTGCTGGCCCAACTGCCACCATGAACACGAGAGATGCATGATCAGGGGAATGTATCACTGCATATACTTGGGTCAAAATAGCACCACTTAGGCCAGCAAATCCTTTCAGTATTCCCACCACAGGACCCCTGCTTTTGGGAAAGTTTTGCACGCAAGAAACCAGAGCGGCTGTGTTGAAGTAGGTTTCACCATTGTTTCCCACAAATATAAGAATGCACATCTGCATACTGATACAGATCAGAAATCGCGCGGTAGTATGTAAAATGTAAAAATCATGGACTGGAATGAAGCAGATGTAACCATGAAAAAGTGATTACAGCAATCAAGAGTGCAAATATATGTTCAGCTGCCTAAAAAGCAATGTCCATCTCTATTCCTTCAGAAAGACCCAAACACTATATTAGAAACCATGCATCTGTTCATGGTCAACAGGATTAATCATTAAAAATGAAATGGCTAGGACTGGTGATTCTAAAAGCACCCATATCACAACGAAAGATGGTCAACATAAATCTCTCAAAGATAAGATCTTTCTTTGAAAGATCAATTCAATGCCTTTAAATTTTTCATTTATGTGGCACAAAGACTTTTACAGAGCATTAATTGATTCGAATTCTCTTGTTAGATGTTGCCATCATTGCACGTTTGGGATCATATATGGCCTAAAATCTCAGAACTCAAAATTTTTCAATATTGAAATTTCACAATCTGCTGTTCCATAGAAAATAAAAGGGAAGGCTTCTGTAAACCAAATAAGCATCGTTAACAACAAAGAAGGTAAGGAATCTTTGATATAAAAAAAAATAGTTCAACCCACATGCGCTGTTGCACTGACACATTACCCTTTAGTAAGACAACTAATTGCCAACAAACACTGGCCATCATAATGTGATTTGAAAAATCAACTTGTCCCCAACAGTTGCAAGCACATAATAGCTTCCAGCCAAGCAATGGGTAACATAAGGCAAACAGAAACGCCAATCATCAGTTACAAATCAATCCAATAGCATCTCAACCATTCCATACAAGCACAAGAGCACAGGGTAGCATATTCTGTGTTCTCACTGGAACTAGGTGCACCCACGGAATCACGCAGTAATAGGCATACAAAATGACACATATGCGGCATTAATGGAATGCAGGCGAGAATATCAGAATAAACTAAACAGAGCCTGCAATCAATAATATTTCTTGAATAGACGGCCTCAGTTTAAAGACAAATACAAATGAGCTACTAGCCAACTAACAAACAAATCACTACCAATTGCAGCAAAGATAAGCAACGAACACAAAGAACTAAGATTGAATAGCAGGAAAAAAAAAAAAGTGTAGATAAAGTACTCACAGCCCACAGAGGCAAAACCGGGACTCGGCCAGTGATGACAAGCCAAACCCAACCATAACCAACAAGATTCTGCAAAGCACCGACCAGTAAAGCACCCCAAAGAGGCAAGATTTCACACAAGCTCCCAGCCAGGAATCCAACACTGTCCCCAAGATCCTTAGCCACACCAAGCCTAGCCACCTGCCTCTGGTTGTAGTTCAATGAGCTCTTTATCACCGGCGATATGCTCCCAAACAAGTAGCCAACCCCTGCACAGGATTGTATCCACATTGCAGCCACGAACACCAGCCATCTGTTATTCATAAACCCACCAATCCTATCCTGCAACTTCCCCGCCATCTCCTCTCAAAGAAGAGGAAGAAGATACAACAACAACGAAGACAGGAACAGCAACAACAGAGAGAGAGAGAGATAGAGAAAGAGCCGTTTTTGATTTGGGTTGTTGGTTGGAATTAATTAAAAGATAAGAAGTGGAGGTATATATGGACACTTTTGAACTTCTTAAAGACAGTATTGATGATCAGTTACTATATATTGAAAGATTTAAACTTTTTGTTCCTCCTCCTCCACCTTCTCCTCCTCCCAGTTTTTACAGGGAACAAAAAATGGACAGGCAAGAGGTGTTAACGATGAAGAAGAAGATGACGATGATGATGATGATGATGATCTTGTATCGGTGATATTATGCTATATTTAGTCACCGATCGTGGTGAGCTGCGCTGTCTTGCATTATTTTTATACATTAAAATCCTGTGGACAAAACAGAACACACACACCCCCACTTAGTTACCAAAATGCCACTGTCATTTCTCTCCTCGATTATCTTATTTTTCTTTTCTTTTTGTTTCTTCCCCCATTTTTTATTAATTACTTGGCGAATTACGGAGAGAAGAGAAGATATATATTTTTTTTTTTAGAGAAGAGAAGATATAATTGACGTTGACTTGACGGTGGTTAAAAATGGAGGTTATGGCGGTTCAGTTTTTTTATCTGTCTCCTCCGTTATTGTGCCACAACAGCATACAGTGTTGTTGTCGTAGCCACGACCTTGAGGGAGTTTTGTCGCTCCCCACTATGCCCACTCTCCCTTTGCTGCTGCCTGCTGCTGCAGATTATCATGAAAAAAGAGAAAAACGAAAAGAAAGTAAAAAAGCCTTTTACTATTAATTATCTGCCTATCTTATGCCAGCTAAGGTTGTCTTCTTTCCAAGGTAAAAATAGTCTTATCCCAACAATTCGTTATCATTACTATCTTGTTTAATTGTCTAAGAGCTTTTCCTTTTTGAACTCAAGTTGTCAGGAGTTTGGATTCATAGGAAGAAGTATTATTACCTGATTCTAACAAAAGTTATAACTAGTAGTTTTGCAAACCGTAAAAGTATTCTTACTCTAAGAAGGGGATAGTAAATGTCACACATGCAACCACATTTATCCTATCCTTCAAAGGCTAATCTGATTTTTTTCCCTGTGCATTAGGCATAAAAGACATTTATTAAATTTAAAACATACTTTGGTGGAGTGAACTTGAGATTAGGAGGTTTTAGATCGGTTTGAAATGCTCCAATTTTATGATGAGACGTATTTTTAGTGCCAATGATTTGATGATAAGCATATTGATATAGATACGTTGTGTTTTGTAGACATTCGAAAAAGAAAAAAATAGGTTGCGTTTCTAGCTAGCCCGTCACAGATATTTTGGTAGTTCAGGAATTTATCTATAGCAAAGGGCTTGTACTAAAAAAAAAACTAAAGCCTGGAAAGCTTTTCGCCATTTCCAGAAGAAAAAGAAGGAAAAATAGCGTGGAAATTTGCTAGACATGCATTTCTTTTTTCTAAAAGAAAAATAAAACTAAAATCGATGGGTACCCGTCATAATCACTCGTGTAATTTTCGACTACAGGATCCACTGCCGTCTAAATGGAATAATAAGAACAAAATTTTTTTCTTTCTGAAAAAAGAAATTATTTATTCTGATAAAGAGATACTTTTAGCCTATGAAGATCATTGGAAAGATCAACATCACTTTTTTTGCGCTCAAAAGATCAACGTCACATAAATCATGTCCCGACAAACTTAAAATGTCAAGCATTCGGCAAGATTACACTGGCAAAATGGTTTAGGGGTGGCTGAACCGTCATGTCAAACTTTATTGTTTGTTTTTTTTATGGAAACGAAATGCTTTTCAGATGGATTTCTATTTCAAGCTATGGAGTTCATATTGTAAAAATATATGAAAGTAAAATACTGATAAGTCCATCCACACTTAGAAGTCTTCTCTAGTTAGCTTATCATCAAACCCTTGAGATAAAATATCTGCGTAAGAAAGTTTTTGGTACATCATAATTAGAAAGAAATATAAGCAAAACCAAGGCTTGATGTGGGCGTAAAAACATGGAATGAATAATGATGGAGTTAGGAGTTTTTTAAGAAAATACAATCTGTTTACTATCAAATCCACTCATATACTGTTTTGCGAATAGGAAACATATAACGAAGTGACATTACAATTAATTAATTCTACTTTTATAAATGTTTAGTTTTTTACATGGCAATCCTTTTTGCACAAGCAAATTGGAAAAATCTGTATATCCTCCCCATGCATTAGGGTATTTTCGTCATAGGGTTATTGGTTAGCACATAATACAGCTGATATGATTTGTCCTTGGCACAATAAAGAAATGAGGATCACATGGCAAATCTATTAAATATGAAGTTTGATTTTTTTGAGCAATAAATATGAAGTTTGATTGAAAAGTAAAAAATGACATGTTGTGGCAGATAAGGACCAGGTGGCTATCAATGTAGACTGCTACATCCCCAATAAAAAAAAAAAAAACCAAGATCGATCGCGGTCGTCTACGTATATTTTTAACTAAAGAAAAACTGCACGGCACTTTCATTATTAATTTCTTCATTATTTGTGTTATACCGAACATAAATCCTTGCTTCCCTCTTTAATTTTGTCGCTTTTAATTTTCTTCCCTCAAAACCCATTAAAAGTAACATATTTTTATGGAAGAAAGAATATGCCTTTGCAGATTTGGCAGGCAGATCAACTTGGGGGTAAATATACTACTACTGGCCCTACTCTTCATTGATTTGGGCCTCCCTTGGGCCACCATAGCAATAATCTGCTATTTGTTTTTCTACGGCCTTAACCGTTTGGGGTTGCAATTCCTGCTGCAAAACGCCCTTTCTGGCAGCAAACGGGCGCATATATATGTATCATCTTCAAATCAAATATCACACTTCTTAGTTAGTTCTTATCCAAAGTGATTGTATCATTGGATATCTTCATTATCGTCCTTGCAAGAAGCATGAACTTATTATTCGCTGCATATCATGCAAGTGGGTATGGATGTGGACTGATTTTGTTGTCCGAAATCAACAATTTGGAGGTCTAATTCTGCCAACATGTGCATAAATTATTAAGTAGATTTGTCTCCTCATTTGGAACTGAAGCCGATAGGCTAGTTCTTCCACAACTTGTCGGGTAACTTTTATTGAGAGTTTTGATGAAATAAACTGTGTTTTTCTTCTCCTCCTCCTCCTTTTTTAATAAAAGATATCACTACTGGATCAATTGCTGAGAATATTACATCAGTTGTGTCACAAAAGTCACGATTGCCTGCTTGCTTGTGGATATAATAGACGAGTCGGCATATAATAAGAATCGCGACTTGCTTGCTTTTTTCCGTTGTCTTTATATATCCAATCAGAGTCGTATAAAATATATATTTTCCACAAGTATAAGTTCTTTGTAATCAAGTACAATACAATCTCGAGTAGCTTCAAAACGTACTCACTCAATCAATGTACCAAAAAAAAAAGTACTCAATCATATCCACAACAATCATCAGTCTAGAAGATCTATACTATCCAAATTTTGTGGAAGCAATCCATTACAAGTTCTATGCTGCTGGTTGAACATGAAATATAAAAAAAGAAACAGAGTCGCAAATTCGCAATCACTGAGCTGTTTTCGGCCCCATAATCCACTATGGATAAAATGTACATAATTTAATTTAATTAGAGATAGATTAATTCTTATTCGGACGACTAAAATAAAAACTGCTACTAGACGTTTTTTTTTTATACTAAACTTTTTGCATTTTTTTAATCTTCAATTGAAGGCGGAGTTGTTCAGGAATATATAAAATAATGTACCTCCATCCCAGGCTGGGCATCCCATTTTCATTGGGTTATTGGCTTTGTCCTCGAGATTTTTTCATTTTAACATTGCCCACCACTTGAACATTTTTCATTTAATAATCACTTTCTCAGTCCCAGACGGCCGAACCTTCTAAATAAAGACATTTTTATCTTCTCAAAAGACACTTCATCTGTTAGGGAAAGAAGAAAATACCACTTTTAAACTCTATTTTCGGGGGAGACTTGCATAAAACAAGTCGAAATAATGGCCCAAATAATGCTATAGTTAAAAAGATAATGGCCCAAATAATGCAATAGTCAAACATAATCCCCCTAACAGCCCACAATAAGAGAGCAAAAGCCCGATAAACTCACGACAAACCAAATAAGCATCTGGGTATCAGCTGTGTCCATGTAACCATGTCAAAACTCAAAAGCCCACTTAAGGCCTAAGGGCTAAGATGCGCTCGTTAGGACTTCTAGTGATTGGAGTAATTGCGCAGTAATCCTACTTCCTGCTTAATAAGGTGAACTATTCTGATAACATGGGCCTTGATCGGATCAGACTTATAATTGTATTTGCAGTGAGAATAATCATTTCATCCATCATATCAGGGGGATTCTAGTCTTCACCTGCATAATGCGTTATAATATTTGCATCCCCGGGAGTGATTTCTACATGGCCCAATAGGCATATGAGACCGTATGCAAGATTTGCAAGCCCTTTTGTTCACCCCCTCTTAATTAGATGTCACTTACAAGTTACAAGTTACAACCTCCCAAGTGGCCCTTACCCTTCCTTATCGTCATTATTTTCAAGTTGAAATGACAAATCAAGTGACCTTTTAAGTCATGCGGGAACAGAGCAATTGGATGATTGCGAATGGTAACGTTTAGTGAATTACAACCCCTTTGATGTAATGTAACGTTGTGTGTGATCATTGTCATTAGAGCAACCACAATTACTTTCTCGCATCCTGATCATCCTGATCAAAAGATTATTACTTTCTATGTTCAAGAGTATTTCCACGAGAGGGTAAAGGATGGAAATGAAAATTTTCTTTTCTAAAACAAGATTGATAATGATAATAATCACTACGACCTAAAACTGGCAAAAACAAGTGAATTTTGAGCTTGTGTCTTTTCTCTCTTTCTGGTTCTTACTTTTCAGATCAGTTGTGTCGTTGTTGAGTTAAGACAAAACTAATGTACTACTGTCTTACCCGATATCAGTTGAGTATTTACGTGGAAGTTTCCTTTATGCCATAGGTGCATGTGATGTTGTGTGTGACTAAGTGAATCAGAATTGCTTGATACTCTAATCTTCACTTTTTTCCAAGTCATCAATCCTTGTCTCTTCTCCCCAAAGCAATACCTCCGCTTTATAATCCCATCTCTCTTTATAATCCCACCTTTCCCATTTCCTATGTCGCTTTAATCATCATCGCCATTGTCTGAATTGAGAGTGATTTACACAAAGAGAGAATTGTGAGAGAGAGGCTCGCATAGTAACTAAGGAGATCACAAGAGGGATCGATCAAAGATGTCGGATTGGGGACCGGTGTTCATTGCAGTGGTACTGTTTATACTGTTAACTCCCGGTTTGCTGATTCAGATTCCGGGTCGCAACCGGTTCGTCGAGTTTGGCAACTTTCAGACCAGCGGCGTTTCCATACTGGTTCACTCCATTATCTACTTCACTCTCATTTGTATCTTCTTGTTGGCTATTGGAATCCACATGTATATTGGCCAATAGCCATCACATGTTGATGATGATGATTGATGATCCATCTGTACCAGTAAGGATGGAAGAACAACTTACAGTGCATCTTAACATTCTAATTCCCTAGCAATTGTAATTTGCTCTTTTTTCTTTCTTTTCTTTTTGGTCTTTCTACATTTCTTGGTTTGCGTCTTCAAATTCGCTTCTTGTGCGGCAATCCGTAGTTGGTTTTGGTTTTGGTTTTGTAAGCTTGCTCTCTGCGTGATTCTTGGTAATTTAACTATGCTTGTTCTATATACTTGATTTGATTAATCTTATCTACATCCGTTCTAATTCCTGTGACTATGAGGTGAAATCTCAATTCTTGGCTTGTGGGTTTCAATGTTTAACATTTTGGAAGATATGCGTTTGGCTACTATACTATATGTTTGTGTACTCGGTAAACAATAGGCATTGTGGTTACCACTCAACATTTCTCACATATCAATTATACTGTTAGCATGAGTAAGCCATTGAATGTGAAGGCTGAGGCAACACAAGTTAGTGAGACATACCAAATTTCTGCTACTGCTTTACCTACAGCAACCTGATACTGATACAGTACTAGCTACATAATTCTGGATCAAGCTGATAGGATTCCTGGGACCAAATGATTTGTCCCAAGGAGCTTCATATACACGATTACGTTTGCAGCTCATCTAATCATTATTCAGACGAGAACTATATCCTTGCTGTTTTTCTTTCTTGCTTTTGGTTACCCTGCCACTATATCTACCATACTATCTGTACCAATCATCAGTTAACTCTATGTTCCCGCAATTAGATGCTTGAGATAAACTAATAAACATGGGAGCGTGAAGAAAATCTGGAGCTAAGAGCAAATAAGATTGAACTTTGTAAGCTTCAGATAGAAGAAAAAAAAAAAGAGTTGAACAACTTAGATGAACTCCACTAGAGGAAGAGAAAGCGAACACTTTTCTGCATCCTACACATACAGGTGGACGTGAAGGACAACAAAAAACAAAATCAAGAGCAAACCGTAGATAACCAAGTGAATAAACATAGAGGCTAAACTAGTCTTCCTATTCATGAAATCAATGGGTCGTTCCTTCCCAGGCATCTGGAAGACTAATCCTGGACACAGGAAAGCGAACAACGCAGCGGCTATGAGAGGAGCAGCCCAATCGTGCAACATATCTTCTACCACCACAGCTTCTTTAATTTGTTTTGTGCTCCAAAAATCTCAACTTCCAAAACAAGGAGAAATAGCTGAAGAAGAATTAAGGCCAAGTATTCAAGGAAAAAAGGCTTTGCTTCCACGTCCTTTAGCTTGGAACACTCGCAGGGTAGAGAATAGGATTCTTATTAGATAGGTCACGAATTTCCTAATGGACCGTCCACTTTATAAGCTTTTTGAGTTTGTTGATGGTTTCGTTGGATAAGGCAGAGCATCATTTTCGATTTGATGTCGAGGGCATGGGCAGGCAATAAGTTAATTAAGTGCAATATAATGAATTGCAGGACCATATGGCAGCTTGGAATTGCGGGATTAATGCACCATCACCGTTCATTACACATTGCCAAGCTACTCATGTTTGATTGTATCAAAAAAATTTCTAAAAGATGGCAACTTTAAGGACTAGTCAAACAAATGGAATGATAACTGGTAGGTCCACTTGCTTATAGCGTAACTGGAATTCCACTATGAAACCTTTTTTCAATTATACTTTGTACTCTGGTACTCTTAATTTTTGATGGGTTGAGAAAATACAAAGAAAAGCAAATAATTAAGCCTTGAAAACTGGATGGGTGGCTGATAGCCACTTTGAGCTACTTTTCCACACCATAAAAAAGGAGCAACTTTTCCAGTTTTTCGGTGTTGCTAATGGAGGATAGTAGTAAATCTTTTAATCCATCGCATTATTATTCCAATCTCTTCTAAAAGCCTAAAATAACTTAGGCTTAAATGGACCCCAAAAGAAAAGAACTAGGCTTAGGTGAGTCACACAAAGCTTGACGCCTCCTAATTTTTTGTAAGCAAAAATAAGATTAAGCAATTTTGTTCTCTCTCTCGGGTTCCGGTTACTACGGTGGTTAAACATAAGTCATACCAAATGACATGATTATAAAAAATATAAAACCTTCACATCTTCTTGTGCATTTTATATTTCTGACAAAATTGCATAGACTATCGGATGTAAACCTAAACAGGCATCGGATTCATTTTTTTGCTGGAAGATTCGTTGCTTCATCAAGCTACTAAACGCAGGAATCGCTCCCGTTTGTATTTTTCTTCCGGATTCTTTTAAACAAGGCTTGAAAACACAGTACAAGTATCAACACAGTCGAGTAAGTTCCATAAAATCCCTCAAAAACCATAAAACGACGTGGCGCTTTGTCGATTGACGTGCACCGACTCTGGGGTCTAGCGTCTAGACAAACCCAAAGAGCACAACCACGAGTCAAACTGACCCACTGTCTCCCCTGTCTTGGTAGTGTTTCACTTCACCAGTAGTTGCAGTTCCCATATCCCAAAAGCGTCATCTTCGAAGAAAAACTTGAACCAACTCTCTTCACTTCAATCCTCATCACCATACCCTAACCTTTAAACTAAACCGCTTCCTCTTTAAAAGTACTTAAAACCCGCTTCTCTTTTTTACTTTTTTTGAGCCAAGATGGCAGACTGGGGGCCAGTACTGATCGGGGTGGTGCTGTTTGTGTTGCTGCAACCTGGGCTCTTGTTTCAGTTGCCGGGGAACAGCAAACAGCTGGAGTTTGGTAGCTTGAAGACCAACGGGAAGGCCATAGCTGTTCACACGCTAATCTTTTTCACTCTCTACGCTATCCTCATACTGGCTGTTCATGTCCACATCTATACTGGCTGAGTAGGGTAAGTTTGATAAGCATTTGGTTGGCCTGGAAGATCAAGATCTGTGCCTCTCTGCTTTGTTGTTTTATTGTAATTGGCATGTTTAGTCGCAAGAATGCTGATTTTTGATTTAGAACATAACAAGCTCAGATCTTTGTGATTTATTAGTTTCTGGATTATTTCAGTTCTTATTAAAAATCAATTTGTGGTGCGTTTTGCTTTTGAAATGTTATGATCCATCCTTTCTGCGTTGTTGGTGGGCCTGGTGGGGTCCCTTGCCATGTGACTAATTGAATGTGTTTACGGCGGTTCTCGGCCGGAATTGGACCCGTGGCATTGTTTTTTTTTTTTGGTGAAGACCCGTGGCATTGTTTGGTGAACAGTGATTATTACATTGAGGCCCATGATCAACTTGGGCCTTACTGTTTATGTTTAAGGGCAACTGATACTTTAGCCCGTATCATCTGATGGTGGGCTTTGCTTGGAATAGTGTAGGCAAATGGGCCTAATGGGTTGTCCTGAGAACACCAAATTTTGAATGGATGTTATCTGTTTCTTTTTATCAAAGTAAATGGATGCTGTCGTATGAAGTATGAACGCTGCACTGTTGTTAGTCAAACCCCACTATAGTCAAAAGGCCGTAGCCATTAGGTGCTAATTACAATTGCTCCAATTTGGTAGAATTGTGCTTTATGTATATACCATGTCGGCACCAATTTGTTTATCACAGTAAGTCACTGACTTGTCCAAAGATGCATAAAAATGAGGGAGAAAACGTGGAGCCAAATTTCAGTTTGTTAAAGTATTTTGCATGCCTTGAAGATACTACATCATTCCGTTGTGTCATGTGTAGCCTAATAATATGTGAAGCCTTAGATGGAAAAACTCAAGGCGTTATACTGACAAATAAGAGAAGTTTACAAATTACAAGCTGAAATGACAGTAAACTACAACAGGAAACTTCAGTTGAAGTAGAATTTTCCATTTCAACTCGTACCTTAAAAAAAAATGGAAGGGCTTTTCACTCAATTAACGTGTATATGAACACCAATCGCAATGATCAAGATGGTGATTATACAAAAGTAGATAACTGCATGAACCAAGATGGAAATCCCACTTGTGTACATGTTCCCGAATTCAACAACTCGTGTCCTGGATGGAATCTGGAACAGTAGGCCCGGTGACAAGAGGATGAACAAAACCACAGCAACAACAACTGGTCCCCAATCAGCACTCATCTTCTCTTAATTTCAACTAAGATTCTCGGGGTGTAAATCTAAAAATATGAAGCTTTTGGAAATATTAGAATGGAAGGAAGTATGAAGTTTGATTTGGAAAATATAAGAAGAAATGAGAGAAGATAACAACGGGGTCTCAAATAAGTAGGCAAGGGGGGGAATGGGGCTAATTTTTCTTGGTGATTAAGGAGATGAGGGATGCGAAACTTAGTGTGAAAGAAGATGGGTGGGCTTGGAATGGAGGAAAGGTATGTTTTTTGAAGTGGGTTTCCTTTATGGTGGATGGTAGGCAAAAGAAACAACTTTTTCTTCATAAACTTTAATAATTGCTCAATCCAAGCCTTCTTTTCGCTTGCTTTAGAGATTGATGAAGGTGGAGTCTTTTTACATAAAAGAAAAAAAAATCATAAAGAAACAAATGGTAAAGCAGGTGCATGTGTAAAGGTCGAGTTAGCTCTGGGTGTCTATGTATGCTTCCTTGATTGGCTTATTATCTTCGTTGGAACAATTTCTGCTTGATCATTCTGGAACAAACTTTATGGATCTTATACTCGTACAAATCGGAAACCAAATAATTGCTGATGAACTAAAGTAGAACACCATTGACATCCATTTTTATGGGATGAGATGATAATTATTCATACTTTACAGCATAAGTAACCGTACCAAAAGGCTTCTTGGAATTTGTGAGTAATATAGTAATGGCTGTTATTCATTAATGATAGTAAACTGTAGGAAATTTAAACATTTGGACACTTACAGGGGGTCTTCCTGTCCAAAGTGGCAGTTTCCCTGGTGATCAGTGGCTTCTGTCTCCTTCTACACTCCCAAAAGCCTATGAATTTCATCTTAGATTGGACGGTCCTTTGAAGAATCCACAATACATCCACCTAGAGATGTAGTGGAATAAGAAGCAACTGTACATCAAGCGTTAAGCAACTAAGCCTGAAATTTTGACAGAGACCCAATCCCAACCCAGAAAATTTGACAGAGGCCCATGTAGTTAAACAACTAGCCATAATGTTTATTGCACTCTCTCCTTTAGGAGAAGGTAATTCCAAATCTGCATTATCCTTGTCATCTTCTTTTGTCCAGTTGCTATTGTCCGCTCTTTAACAGTTTTTTCTTCCATTCCTGCTTAAGAGTGGCCATACACAACCAATCACAGTGTAATATTATTTTCTTCTCAAGATAAACAGATAATCATCATATCTCTATGTAACTAAATCACCAAGAACCAAGAGATGACGCAATGTTACAATAGGCCTCGATTATTTTTGAGGATGAAGTAGACATCCAAAACCAAAGGAGCAAACCCCATGGAGCCACCAATAATTCTCAGATTTTGCTCACAGAAGCAACAGCCGTCCAAGGAAAAGAGCGCGGCCACGTTATGCTACCCACTAGGAGTAGTTGTCAAAAGAATTTGGCATTTTCTTTGTCCTCCAAATTTTCTATTTGTCTTATCTTCCTCTTGTCTTTCTCTTCCTCTATTTCTATCATCCCCCTTGCCTTCTAATTTCCGCGTCCAACAAGTATTCACACTTCTCTAAACACTATCTGCTTCTACACTGCAGCATAACACAGAGGTAGTTCTTGGAAGAAGCAGCAAAAATGGCAGATTGGGGTCCGGTAGTAATAGCTGTGGTTCTGTTCGTGCTCCTCACTCCAGGGCTGCTGTTTCAGCTCCCTGGGAACAAAAGAGTGGTGGAGTTTGCAAACATGCAAACAAGCGGCGTCTCTATCCTTGTCCACACAATCATCTTCTTTGGTCTCATCACTATTTTTCTCATAGCAATTGGTGTTCATATCTACACTGGATGATCCGTCCTAACCACTTACAACCAGTTAGTTTTTGTGTCCCTGCTTCTTGGTCACTACTATTTGATGATTCTGCTGTTGGCTACAGTTACCTCCTTGCTCCTGTGTGCAACGACACTTATATCTTGTGGTTTCATGATACTTTGTTACTATTGTCTGCTTCTTTTTCCGTGTGTCAAACATATATATTTCAGTGAAAGTGATTGATTTATGTAACATATTTTACTTATTAACACAGTTTCTGAGAAATAGGAGATTGAGCTGTAATCTGGACAAAACCACAGGAATTTGAAAGCTTGGGTGATTTACTGCTTCTGATACTGAAAATAAACATAATGTGTATATGAAATTCCTCAATACAACAAGTAAGATAGCAGGATTAGTAAAAGGTGCAGATTTCAAAATCTTGCACATTCAACACAGAATTGTTCATAGTGAGATACATATTATTGAAAGAGCAACACCAGACAATCAACAATCCCTTTTTCCTGGCAATCCCAGCTCACCTCAAAAAATGCCTCTTTTCCCTAGCTTTTAACGCTTCAATAACGTATGAACATAATCTACCCCGGCAAGGCTTTCATGTAAAACTCCATTCTGCATAAAGACAGTATCTTGAGAGATCGAGCGATACAAACCAAAGAAACAATAACAAAGACATGGGTTCACTTACCTGGAGCGTGTCGGGCAGAGGGAGGGTCAAGGAGTGACTTTCCAAAATCAGATAAGGTAGAGAGAATTCCGGCGACATAAAACAACAGAACCAACCCAAAAACCCAAGGCATTAATATGAAGCCGATGACAAAAGTCACGGTTCCAAATAGCATCAAGGCGAGCGATATCCCAATAAACAGTGACGCGAAAGCTGTGGGGGAGACCTGCGCTAGAGTTGCCACGGGAAACCCAGAAGAAGAAGAAGAAGAAGAAGCAGAAGAGGAAGTGGATGCCACGTAGGGGTTGCGGATTGGGACAGGAAGAGAAGGGACTTTCAGGATTTGAATGATCATGGAACAGAGCTCGTAGAACACCCTGGATTGCCCTTGTTCCTGTGCCCTCATGGCTGTAGGATTTGGGTTTGGATTGGTTCAGGGAAAGTGGTGAGAGAAAGGAAAACGAAAGTATGGGTTTTATAATTATTGTCTGATTTTGTTTTGTTAGAATCGAGAAGAATGGATAAGTTTTTTTTCTTTATCCTTTAACCAAAACCATTACCCTCCAAAAACAAAATACTAGTCAGGAATGATGGGGATAAGAAAATAACCGGATCAGGATTATATAGTAGTAGGCCAGCATAGAAGTAGTTATTATTACATCTTCCAGATTATTCCATGTATATCATAGGGCAGTCTCTGCCATCATATTGCCTTCTCCAACAACTTGGCATAAAAGGCACACAATATCTATAGATATGTCTACACTATCCCTCAAGAAGTGTGAGGGAATTTAACAAGCTCTTTTACCACACTATGGCAAATGACTGTAGCCCGTGCTAAAGGAAGTTAAATATGTCTTGGGTGAAAGCACTGTTGCCAGCATTGTCAATCATTCCTGAAGCAAAAGTAGTTTCTTGGATATTCTGGTTGAAACTGACGCCTGCGTTAGAAGCTGCTGCAAGCTGCAGCCATTGCCAAGAAAAACCATGACAACTTAAAACTTTAGATCAGGAAAGTTTGTTAAAAAGTGTACTGTGAATCATTACCTCCTTTTCCAGTAGTTGGTTTTCATCAGTCAGCTGTTTCACCTGCTCATTGAAGCATAACATAAGATCAGGTAAGGGGCTGGTACTGGAATGGATTGCCTTCATTCTATACCTGGCAAACTACCACACCAAGGGTGATGGTTCATGTTGGCAAGTAATGATGCAATATTGACATTAGGAAGTGCCCATGCGTCTCAGAGACAAAAGAAATAACACCAAACACAGGAGATTAAAAAGAGATTTTGGATTACAGAATATGATGACTATGTAGTGCATCAAAGTTCTCATCTGAAAAAGAAACCGATTTGATCACATAATTCAGTGCATCCTGTATTTGGAATTCTGTTTTTTTTTTTTTTTTTTTTTTGGTTACCAATTAAGCTGTTGGGCAAACATCTTAATTAGAATAGATTGAGAGACTAAGCTGAGCCGTTTCTGCAGAACAATTTTTTCTCTATACTACCCTCAGCAAAGTCAAAACCACCTGGCCACCTGCATAACTAATTTTTTCCTTATTCATTCTTTCTGGTTTGACATTAATGGCAAGGATTAGTCCTCGAGTACCAGAGAAACAATTGTGTAAGATCTTACATAATCCTTACACCTACTCAAAGCCCCAGGTGGCAGAACCAGGCTATACAATAAATCATATCTCATCTCAAGTTAAATTGTGCACGGAGCTGGAAAATCACTAACCTTGTTTTCCATGGCATTCTTGCAGATCGTAATTGCTTCATTCTTATGTTCACAATACCGCTCAATGATTTTCTTCAAACTGTTCCAAGAAACATCATGCAACAAAGAATCACGTAAAAGGAATCCGGAGAAGTAAATGCTAACTAACTCAACTTAAAAATGAACCCTGCAGATTGTTGCATCTTCGTACTGTATTTGACCTGTTTGTTACATTAGAATGACGAGCGATAGGAATCCATAAAAGTAAATACTGGTACAAACTCGAGCGTAAAAATGAAGCTCTGCAGATTAAGACATTGTGGGTCGAGCTTTCCTTCTAGAGTCTCTTTCTGGGTCAAATAAATAGTCACTTCTCAAGTGGGCTGGCCCTACCACAGCCGACATAGGCTTAAGATTCCCTAATGGGCCGAACACCACCAAATCACTTGAACCATATACCTCAAAGAGACCCAGGATGGGCCTCGGACTGTAAATAATGGGCTGCTAAAAGTAAAAGAGAATCATTCAATTACCACATATACCCTTGAAGGAACTTCCCTCAGTTGAACATGCTTGGAGCAAGAGTTAAATAAGAGCTGAGATATTCTCATTCTAAAACCTGTTTTCAGATTCATAAATCATTAAATCCTAATCCTTGCCAAGGCATTGTGCTGCAGTGGAATTTGGTCTCAGTTCATGAGATGTATTGTGTTCGAAACCAGCCTGGGATTGGCTATTAGGCGACTTAGGGATTTAATAAAAGAATCATTAAATGCTAATCTTTGTAATATATGAGTGTTTTCCTCTCTCAGTCAGGCACTACTCCCTAATTTGACTAATTCCCATTCTAGCCCCATATAGCTTCATCAAATATCAGAGAAAAGACTTGTTTTCTATGCTAATGAAAACACTTAACTCTAAAATGACAGCCAAAAGCTAAAATGAGAGTCAAAAAAGCCGAGTCATTATTTTTGGAAACAGCTTTATTGTTGTTTCAGATAATTAGCTTTATAGTTTTGATATAGCCCAATCTCGCAATATCTTTTGTTGTCATATAACCTATTTTTGTGTTATCCTAGGACATTTAAGGAACTACAAACAGCCAAATTAAATAAAATTTTGATTTGACAATACTAGTCAAAATTTCAATATACTATCTCAAACGAATCATTCTGTTTCAATTGATACACATTAATTAAAACAATAGAAAACACTCTAAAAGGAAGCTGCATGGCATTGACAAACAAAGCTCAACTTTAATTTCTTCTAATTTCTCCAAAACTAGTATATTTGGATTCCTTCATCTTTGATGCTTGAAAAGTTTAAAGGTGTTCAAACTTTTAAAAACGAGCGCTACTCGATTTCCTAGTGTAATTTATGTTCCTTTGATTCTGATTACCAAAAAAAAATTTAAAAGTGAGTTGCTGACTTAATATATCCGAACTTATTAAGGATTCTATAAATCTAAAATTTTTTAAAGGAGAAGAGGAAATATTTTTTGGTTTTGGTCTAAGGAGAGAAAATGCTTAATTATACCGATTACATCCACATGTGATTTTAATTGGTTTATTATACCCTTCGAACAAAAAAATATCCATCAACTACGATCATCCTGCTTTCACAAACATTTTATTTTCCAAGCGGCCTCCCAAAAATCCTGTTCTTAATTATTTCATATACTATTATGTTGATTTGAAATGTCGTTTGCCTTGTAGATCACGAGTGCTTTCTTATTGTCACTTATTGTTTGACTTAGGCTCAACTTTTTACACTTGTTTTTGTGCAATTTGTCCTAGTCTCACCTTTACCATAGTTGTTTCGTACAATTTTGGCCCCCCTCCAAGAGGTTTTCCCTGATCTAAAACAAAAGAGTTTTTTCTTGGGTCCCCACTGGTTCCAAGTACCATAATCATTTCATAGCCTACGTCGTCTCTAATACTATCTTGCTCATCTATATCTGGATTTATTGATTTGCATATTTATACTTTTGACTCGATCCTTAACTTGTGTTCTCAACCATATATCTATCTCAATTTGCCAAGTATTTTATGTCTTACTCTTACCCAATTCTTGTACACTCTCACTATTATAAGGGTGAAGAAAAATCGGTTCCCACCGATTTACCGCACTATTTCGACAAATTTCGGTTTAAAATAGTTCGGTCAATACTAAAACATGGTTTGAAAAATTTTGGAAGATAAAAATCTAATGTGGTGTTTGGTTACCGCTCCCTGACATGTGAATTTCTTCTGGAAATAGCTAAATTAACCGAATTATACATTATTTATGATTTTTATATATGATTTCGTGCCTTACTTTTGTCAAACAAAACATAAATTGATGTTTAAGATTATTTTGTCTAGACTTGCAACAGGATTCTTAAGAAATTTAGTTGTTTTAGGAGTGAGGTTAGTGAATTTTGTCAAAATTGGTTGATCCATTAATTAGAGGGACTATAGTTACTAATTAGAGATAATCTCAAGATCATTCCTTCTGAAGTAACTTAACTACGACCGAACCGATTTATATTCCAATTTAAAACACCTCCTCCTCAAATTATATAACCTGTTAGAACGGTTGATATTTTAAGTAATTTCAAAATTAGTGAATGTGAAACCAAATAATTTTCAAATGAATCAACCCGTTGCTCAGTCAGACACAATTTTCCCAATTGATTCTATTTCTTACAATCTCATATATATATGCTGCCATGTCCCTCTTAACTTTAACTTTCATATATATATGCTTTAATTACTCCAGAATTGTCAAATGGCTTCAAAGTGCAATTAACATTTATCACTGCAATGCCATTCTACAGGGTGATTAACATTCCCCTATTCGGCTATTCCCTCACATATCCTTTAAAAACCTCAGTCATGAAGCATAATCAGTTAATCGCCATGGGTCAGGACATTCTTCTTAAGAAAAATATTAGAACTCTAGCCACTAGCCAGTGCCCTCAGTAGCCGCAACTGAACAGGAAAAATTTATGACATGGTTTTTTTTCCCCATGTTTGAGTAAGAATATATGTATAGAGAGAGATGGGTTTTTTTCCATGTTTGAGTAAGAATATATATATACATGTAGAGAGAGAGAGAGAGATAAGCTAGTATATATGTATATGCTAGGTTATCTATCATGTGGTTTGTTTATGATATATGTCTCCTCCTGAGCATGAATATCTGCTGGTAGTATTAGTATATACAACAAGCAATTTCGAAAAGCACCTACATATATATAGTATGCGCTGACGATCGATGTCCATATTTTTCTACGTCCTGACAATTATCAGTTTGTAAAAAACTTCCAAATCAAAGATATTTTGACATTATCCAAACCAAAAAAGATATTTTGACATGACAAAACCAGTTGAACCGTAATACAGAAAGTTTTTTTTGATGCTAAAAAGTTGACAGACTGATGGAGCCTAAACTAGTAAGACTTTTTTGAAACCACCTAAACTAATAAGACTTGATGAGGTGACCAAAGAGTACTACTGTATTTGACTATATATATGTAAGGTTTTTGTTGTTGTTGTTGTTGTTGTTGTTGAAAGCAACAATGTGCATTTACAGACAATTTATGCATACTTACTTTTTTATAGGGCAGAGAATATGGCTAGGTACGTAGTATATATGTACCTGCAGTCGCTGCTACAAAACTCGTAGAGCTTGCCAGTGTTGGAGAAGATGATCATGGCGACATCCACGTCGCAGAGCACCGAGAGCTCTGCGGCTTTCTTCATTATGCCTCTCCTCCGCTTGGAGAATGTCACCTGCCGGCTGCTCTTGTCCTCAATACGCCGGAGCTGCACCTTCCCTCTCACCATTGCTTTTTTTCTTCTTCAAGCTAGCTAGCTAGGGAAAGAGTAGTGCTTTCGGTTTTAAGAACGAAGAAGGCCTGTGTAACATGATAAAGAGCGGGGCGCAAGAGGGACTCTTTATATAGATTTTTATTCTTTCCATTTTCTTTTTGCCTTTATTTTTTTAAAAAGAAATAGTTCATTTTGCGTATTACACTATATCCTGATGGATTTTTCTTTCATTTGCTTCGACGTGAACCACACGCGCTGACTTTGTAGTGGACTAGGAGGATGAGAGTTTCTGAGCTGACACGTGGATGAATTTTGATGGCCGCTTTCTTCCATGGTACATCTTTTACTTGGTTGAAAATGCATGTTCTGTTTTGAGCTACTAACAGCGCAGAAAAAACCTAAGAAAAAAAAATTTTGAGTGCTTCCTCTTCGTTAAAGTCTCCCAATAAAATTGTGATTCAATTTAAAAAAATGTATATATAATCGTATTTTATGGCCATATAATTTTATGTTAACATCTAGAATTTATAGATAGTACACATATTCGTTTTATTTCAGAAAATTTCGTTGAAATTTCAGTAGTTTATATTTATACATGTTTTCTGATTCTTAATTAAGAGAACTAAATCTAGAGTTACACAATGGGAAAATGTAGATAGAAAGCAAAGTGATCTATATATCCTAGTAGTTCGACACTGCCTTGGGTTCTTATTTTTAATTCTTAATTGGTGTTCTCCTCCTAAATATATTGCAACCAAGAACAGGAGTCTTCAATTCACCCCACATCCAAATTTGCATGTGCCCTTTCCATTTTTAGTCTTTCAAACATTCTCCTAAAAGCAGAAGCACTGCAGCTAAGTAAGTGCATATACAAATAGAAGATCCTCCTAATTCCAATGCAGCAAGCAAATCTGTTGGCGATTCACTTATATAGCGATCCTACGTCAATATTAGTGCTCTATTCCAATAAAAGGTTAGGTACTGCAACATTTATAAATGATTGGCAACATATTTTTTCACGGGAATGTTTTTGGTACAAGTTTTTTGGTCCATGTAGAAATATTCAAAATGGTTGGCGTGGAACTAAAACAATCTTGCATCCTCTCCTCGTAGTGGCTAGCGAGGTTATAATTGCGATGGGGGGCAGTAAGAAGACAGCTTACAAAGCCCAACTGCTGCCCAAGTCTTTGGCAATGGCAATATCTATCCACAAGCTTGGTTGATTCTCCTCTTTATGCAACATTTGTCGACGTGGCTCCCCTCCCTGCCACTATTTCCATACAAAACAACGCCAGCCACTACCTGTCCCGATCCAAGGCCGAGGGCAATCCAATAAACTTTGGAGTCCGACTCAACCTCCATGGCTTTACAGTTCTTGGTAATTCCAAGCTAGCCCAAAGAGTCGAGACCCACCACTCAAATATTTGTTCTCTCGAGTTCCCCCTTTTTTATCTTCACGTGGCAATGATTTGGTTAGTTGTTGAGAATATTTCCTTCGTGGGTTGCTCTCTTTTGCACACACACTATATTTTTTTTCATTCTTATTATTTTTATCATCAATCACTTCCAATGAGGGAAAGTTAATTACAACGTGCATGCAGCTCTTCTTCTTTTCCCCGAAATTCAGTTTTTGTAGTTCAAAAACTTCAATTTTGGGGAGAATATTTTGTCATCCCCTAGCTAGTTCATGAGGGACCACTGCAGGTAATTTTTTCCTTGTCCACTTGACACATTACGTCGGCTGGGATAAGAAAGGACCGGAAATATGTCACTGAGTGAAAAAAAGCGTGAAGAATACTACTATATCCAATGGCTACCCTGTTGTGTTTGATTGGCTTTGGGTGTTTAATTTGGTGTTAACAGTTGCTGAACAAGAGTCCCGGAGTAAAAAACAACAACATTAATCCACGGATGGAACATTGATCTGCCAATGCGCACTAGCTAATTAATTTTAGGAATCATTGATTCAAAAAGAAAAAGGAAATAGGGAAGACCTTCCTTTGTTTCCGTAAATTGATGAGAATGCAACAATAAATCCATCAAACATAATATTGTAAATTTTTTTCTGTATCCAACAGTGTTTAAGAAATCAAACATATTTTTAAACATTCACTATTTTTTAAAATACCACATTTATATACATGTATATAGTAATAGTTTTAAGGATTTTTTTTTTTTTATCTTGTGCCCTAGGGACACATGGTAAGTTCCTAAAAATGGAAACAAATTCGCACAAGTATTATTTTCTTAGTAGTCTCTAAGAAAATAATATTCATCAATTGTATCAATTATGGGAATTTGTTTTCATTTTTAGGAATATATAAAAACTCTAGTTGAAATATTATTTTCTTTGTGTAAGAGACGATATATATGTTTTGGTTTGTGTTTACTGGTATATATAACACCTAATCAGAAGAAGAAAAAGCGGTTTGGATTCAGGGATAACGCTTTTAGATTATACTTTAAATAATTCTAGTATTTTTCTCAAAACCATGAAATTGTGCATCATATCGTTTAATAAATGCTTCTGGACGGACTACAGGAGGTGATTTATATGGAAGTGATTACTGTATGAGAATATTAATTATCTGGTGTGAAAATCTTTGAAAGGAAACAGATTTGGGCCGATTGAACAACTAATAATGAGCTTAGAGTAGAGACCCAAAGACAGTAACAGATCGCAAACAAATCACCCAATAGTTGTAAACTTCTGGGCTTACATCCACTGGTAGACAAGAGCCCTTTATCAGAGCCATGGAAATCGGAACCGAATCGATTGGGTCCAAGAGAGCAAACAAATACAGCCCAACATACTTGGCTGGTTGGTTTGAAAATAAAGGGAAGGGAAGCAACTTTGGGCTACTGAGATAAATCATACGGGAGAGGCCCAAAAAAGATCAAAAGCGCGCAAATAAACTAGCCCACGAAATGTATTCTGGGCTTACATCTAGTAGTAGAGCCCGTTATCAGAGTCCAGAAAGCCTAGAAATTGATAAGAAATCAATTGGGTCCAAGAAAGTGGACGACTTCATATCCCTTTAACGTAGTATTGTATAATTATGATTCTGTCCAAAACAAAATAAATGTTATACAGCATGATTGAGTTTTTTTTTTTTTTTCCTTTATCGGCTATGAGGTATTGTGACCATTTCAAGTGTATCAGAAATTGTTCCTCTTTTTTTACTTCCTTTTCTTTTTAACACCTGATCTTGTTAATTTCATCAATGGAATCAGAATTATGGCTCCATGGAACAACAACGAAAGTAATAAATTGGCATATTTTTTTAATTAGCTTAATTGGATTCCATATTCTTTTATGATTAATTCTTTTTGTCTGTGTTTTTGGCGGAAAGCAACAGATGCCACTAAGATTTATATTCCAATACAAATTCTGATTGAAGGAAGGGATATTCTATTCTCTGAAACCTATCATATTTGCATCCAGACAGACAAGTAATCACGAACCTTCGCTTTAATTTAACTTTAGCAATCCAAAAAAATGAAAATAAAAATACGGAGGAGTTATTCAGGGATCTGCTCAAGAAGGAAATATCCAGCAATTGCTACAAGAACTGGCACATGCAAAATCTGCTGCCCAAATGATTCTTTTTAACTGAGAACAGAAAGGCCCTCTAAGTCTGGTCACATAAAAAAACTTTAAAAATATCTAAATATTCTCAAACAAGCACTTACTAGTTAAAATTCACGTCATGGAAGATTATTGCTGTGTTTAAACAATCCTGACACAGTGCAGAAGATGGTATATAAAGAACAAAGATCAAATAAATTAGCATGAATTTCTCATTAGCCACAACTTCAATCCTACAAGCGCCTTGAATTCACATGCACTCGAGTCCTGGAGAAAATGATAAAAATGCAACACACAGTACTTGTTCACAATTGAAAACTATATGATCATGATCAGGATTATTTTATTTAACTGAGACTACTATAGCTAGCTGGGATATTATATAAAATAATTTTTAAGACCGAGTTAGTGCCTTCTGCTGCACAGCTTCAAGCTGCTGCTGCTTCCTTTCAGCTGAGTTGATCCCTTCAAGCTTGAAACGTTCTTGAACTGAAGAGATATAAGAAGTAGCCTTGCTATCCACACATACATCCCCTGCTACCCCAAAGAACTTATCAAACTGGCTTAACTTGTCGCGGTGGTAATCTGCAGGCACTATAAATGACACCTTCTGTTTATTTTGTGGAGCAACTATGTAGTCTGGATGGACAACGTAGCCCACCGAGGCCGTAGCTGAAGTCTGGCTTGGCTTGACTTTGCTGCTGCTATATTGCATGTTGGAGGAAGACTTGGCTGATCGATAGAATGGGATCAATTTGCTCTTCATGAACCCTGATGATGATCTGCGTTTGCGGTTGGCCTCCATATTGTTAATCAAAAACCTGAGAACTATATAGCTTATATCACTAAATTCAACTGCGAATATTGTTCTTTTTGGAGCAGGAAATGCAACTGTGATTATTTCAGCTGAAGATGGGGGTCTATATATAGTGGTTGCGTGGCTACTTTTTTGCTGTTGTGGGGGTGACAGATAGACATGAAAAGTCTGGAGGGTAGTGGTCCATTTGCCAAATATCTTTTAAAGTATAATCTCTTTAAAATCAGGGAAGTATTATTCACTATATTTTGTTTCGGGCCAGATGACATGCTCTAATTAGTTGTTAAATATTATAAGCACTGCTTTTAGAGATATGGAGAACTTGATCTTTATGCTTCCAGAACTTAATTAAGAAAAATATCTGATTACATGATTTCAAAAAGATTTAGGCTTCTTTATATATTTTATGGCCTCATTCATGCCTACCCTACACACTTTTGAAGGGAATTTCATTGCCCATCGCCTATCAGGGACACAGTTAGGCAGCATAAAAAACCTATATATATAGAGAAGCAACTAATTAATAGGGCAGAGAATAACGGGTTTGTTCTGCACTGATTGGCCTTATTTAGATCGATTCATTCACGCATATCACATGGGAACCATCCCTATTACATTAAAAAATGTACATATTTTATGTACAGAACAAACAAGAATAATGCTTTACCAGGTGAGGTTAATTAACTGTACATCCTATGAAGCTTTTTTGGCCCATGGTGTACCATCAATCTGAATTGTGTACTTTCTGGGACATTAAAATGCCCAGCGCACTTGATGCCTGAATGATGGAACAGTGCAGAGAAAAATTCTAATAGTCGCTACTCCCAACATATAATCCATTTCATTAAATATTCCACAATATCAAATCCGTTTCTTTAAATGTTCCACAAAATCAAAAAGGGTTTTTTTCCTTTATTTTCATCGTGTTAACATTACCATTCTCAATCTTAGTCATCAATATGGATAATGCTAAGATTTTTTTTTTTTCTGTGGGTGAAGAATAATGGATAAGGTAAGATATTGGATATTGCATCTTCGAAGTTCTATTTGAGAAAAAAATCAAGTGGGAAGCATAAATTGACTAAAAAACAGAAGTGGTAGCGCATAAATGAACTAAAACCATAGACATATATGCATGTTTAACAGAGAAGAATTACCGCACAATCCAAGTTTGTTATGTTGTTTATTCCAAAGGCATATTCCGAGAATATGAGCATATATATAAATAACTTTTGTTGTATGATATGATCATGATCAGTCATTTGTTTTAATTTGATAATATTTCCAATAAATATGAGAATACAAGTATGTGATCGTATATTTACAGGCTTTAGCTTTTATCTCTTTATTTCACAATTAATTCACAGGTTATTTTCATTGGAATGCGCTGATCTGGAATGGTGTCTACTCGGAATATGTTTACTATATGAGTGATGTTTCACCTTTTGACAAAAAATAAAAGGTATGTAATTGCATGCCAATTGTGCTACATAGGATTATAAGTTCGAACAATATAAGATCAACTAACTGCAAAAGATATCAATGGATAAGAACAGTGTCTTTTTCAGCAATTCCTTCTCGCGTTTGCAACGCGTATATCACATCTAGGATGAAACTTTTCATATTAAAAAGATAAACCTGTGAAATACAGAGACAAAAGCTAAAGTCTGACACCAAAATCATTTACGTATATAATTCTTACAAGGTACACAAGACAGTGATTATCTTAGTACTGATACCAAGTAAAACTAACATGGTATGCCCCACGCACTAATGCATGTTATGACCCGCAAAATCATTTACGTATTCATTAGTTACCAGCAAAAAATTATAGTTCCAATTGTGTATGCCAGGCAAAATTTGCACTAAGCTATATATCTTCCGTGTGATCGACCAAGCTACGGTAAAGGATACTACATTCGTCATATATATACAAGTGGGCTTGGTTTGCTTTACTCGGACATGTACTTGGACAGTGATAAATCAGAGTTTGTCCAAGTTTTTTTCAATATTGGTCGTAGATAAGATATTCTTCCATCACCTTAATTGCCAATTCATTCACCGCACCTTCACTGCAAGTGGTTGTTTGTTGGGATTCCTGTTGCTTTCTTTTCTGAGGCATCGATGAGGAAACATAAATAGTGGAAGAACCTGCTGTTAGACACTATTTAATGGTTTCTAATTTTTTTCTCCAATAATTTGGATATATTGGATGCTTTAAATATCAAGTCAGGCTTAACATTTAAGCTAAATTCACTAAGACATACACATAATCTTCATGTAATGACTGATGAACGACGATGGTGAGTTACAGAGATTAGTGTGTTTATATATATGCACGGTCATGGCTCATGACTCATATGTATTTGTCCTTTAATCCTGTTACGCTAAAGCCCAAAGCAAGCATATTCTTTTTGGACAAAAAGTGCACTTACTTTTTATCCAAAACTTCTAGGACTTAGATATATTGGACTCCATATATTCCATCCATAAATCCGTATTATGTACAAAGTGAGTGCTACTAAACCAGCTTAGAAACACAGATAACAAATCCTGGTCTATCCATAAACCATACTTAATTCACATTAATCATCTGTTGCTGTTAGGTCTCGATCATCGAAAGAATTCCTTGGACCCACCGTTGTTTTCATAAACGATCCCCTTTGCTTTTGAATTCTTGTAAAAGAAGAGATTAAGGCCATTTGAAGGACTTGAGCGGCCATTTTTCTGTGCAGCAAGAGATTCGTCTTTGTTTGATGGATCAATCAAATGAGTTGTCATTTCCAAATTGCCATGTAGGTAAGAATTTTCCTTAAAAAGCTTGCAGCACCTTATGACATGTTGATGATGCTCATATGCATATCACCACTATTCTACATATACCAGCTCAAGAAGGTGTGTTTTGTATTTATGAGGACTCTCGGGTTGCCACAGAATGCAAAGAAAAATCCTTACTGTAACACAAGGAACCAGATTCATGTACTCAAAATAAATTTTGTCCTTTTTTATTTTTGGTAATATTAGCATATGAATCAGTTATCTCTAATTGAAGCATAGGGAATGTTTCTAGTCCATCGATCTGATGGTGCTAATGCTTCCTTTGATCTGATCTGCACCAAGTTTGTCTTTCTTAGTTATGATGGGTACAGTAGAGCTGTGTACAGAACTTTATTGTATATTGACCTTTTCTTGTAGTACTGCCTACTCAGATCTTGTAGTACTGGAGTATTTTGAAGGTACAAAGCTGTGTGCTTCTCCTGTAAACATTCTGTTAGGATAAGGATTCCACCCTGATAAAAGTATAAAGTTTCATTCAATTCTCGGGAAAAAGAAAAGGAAACAAAAAGGAATGAAGCTCTTTACATTAATTCTTTGGTACAAAAAAAATTGGGGAAGGCAAGGATAGTTTAGAAAAAATAACTGTATACCAGCCATTGGCTTGGAGTTTGTAATGGTATTCACAAATTACCTAGAGCTAGTAGTGAGATTCAAGGATTGGGTTAGTGATTACTATATGATCAACAATACTTGACAACCCTTATTTATATTCTTTAATCGAGAACGAAGTATTATTCTTTATATAATTAATTCTCCCCTCAAGTCCTCCATACAAAAGCATGAAGCTGTATTTGAAAATGAAATGAGAAGTTACCCCTTGCAAGGATTGGATTTGACACTCCATATATTGCAGTTGTACTTGCTGTGATATTCGCCAGTTTTCTGATGCTGAGATAAGGAAGTTGGCCTTTTCATCAAGGCAAATTGCAAGAAGCTTTTAATCTAACAGTCTCTATCTTCTGGATTTCCCAATTGAACTAGAAGGATTGCACCAGTAAGTGGGAAGAACAGATTTTCACATTCAGGCAAAGTGCTCAACCAAAAACCAAAAGATTATCTGACAAATTATATATAAAAAAATTGAATAGTCAAAATTTGGCATATGATAATGACTTTATTACTTTTGTGGTGAGACTATTACTATCATTTTTGTAGTTTTATTACACATTTTTTTGTATAAAAATTTGATGCAATAAGCATTTTCAAAAAAAAAATTACAAGCGGGCTCGGTGGGCTGTGGCAATCAAAGTGCGCCAAAAAATAATAAAATTTTATTGGGTCATAAAAGGCGGTGGGCGAACACAGGCAGGCACTAAGGCCCAATTGGTTCTTTTGGTGTAAATGAAGCCCAAATAGTTCTCTCAAATCTGCAAATTTTCAAGATCGGTCGAGATCCAATAAAGCCCATTATCTGTCGCAATTCACTTGTTCCTTCGTCTTCTTCTCCTCCAAGCACATAAATCATTTATTTCTCCACAAGAAAAGTGAAAAAAAATATATAACAAACCACTGCAAAACCCTCGCACTTCAGACCAAGCAGCAGCGAGTAGCAATTGCCAGGCAACTCTTTTCTTCCCACTAAGAAATTCGTCGATTCTCCAGCCGGAAAACATGGGTTTGACCAACTTCATCCTCACGGTGGCCGGCGTCGGCGCCGTCGTCCTCCTCCTCCGGAGCGACGTCAAGCAATCCGCCTCCATCTTCAGGCGCAACATCAAGCACATCCGCGGCTGGCTCGAAGAAGAAACCGCCGCTGCTTCCAAGTAAGACCCATAACTCGAGCTCTTCATATTTTTTTAGTCAGTTCTGTTCCTTACCCATTTTGTGCTAGCTATTCGATTTGGTTGTACTTCCCAAATTGCAGGGATACATCGAATGGAGAATCTGATTAACTCGAGGATTTGGTTTTTGTTGAGGGGATTTATGCTAAAGTTTTGTTCTTTCATGCTATCTAGTGGTTTATATTTGTGGTGTTGTTAAAATTTGGAAGACCAGAAAAGGGTTTAGGGGTATGGGTGATGAGTTACGCGATTGTTATCATTAAATGGGATTAGGGTGCGCATTGCAGTGCTTTATGCTTGTAATTGAACTTTGCTTGTTCTAGTTGGAATACTGTGTGTTCTATTGACAACATCTTGAGAAAATCTGCCAGTGTTAAGCTGATTAAAGAAGAGATGTTTTGTTGCGATTTTCAGACCGTTGTGTTGGATTGAAAGGAAAAAGCTTCCTGCTCTTACATGCCTAATGAAATGTTTTCTTTGTAGAAGAATCATATGATACCTCAAATGAAGTTGGTTGTATGGTTGTGGATTGCCTTTTTGCTATCCTTCATGGCTTACATGTGGTCATTCTATGAGAATGTGGGGTTAGATCTTTTTTACTAATGATGCATTGGAAGACATGTGAAAGGAACATTGATTATAATAGGCTAGGAGATTTGAACTTGCTGTGGATAATATGCTTTGGCTTTTGTATTACAAAAGAAAACCATGCGTCACTTTGCCAATTTTTTCTTGATTGTAATGTGAACTATCTAGTGATATGCATGCTTTCTCCCCATGGAGGTTTCAATCTCGCTGGCCTTTCTTTGTTCTTCCACTTTGGACAAGTGTTATTTCTCTGTATTGCATATTTTTCAACTTATACTCTTATCTAAGGTCAACAACCCTTGTTTCAGGGCTGCGGAGAAGTCCACACCCAAGGAACTGGATTCAAAGCTACCACAAAAGGACCTTCCCAAGGAGGACAAGCATTAGAGTATATGTCAAAGGCACTGAGCAATATAAGAGTCTTTTGTCTTTTTGTTTTGGGCTGAGTTTTCTATCTTTTGGTTAAAATAAGTCTATAGTGATGTCCATGAATGTCTGCATCTAGGATTCAGAACTTTGATACTTTTGACACTTCCTTAATGTGCTGAGGTATGTATCTAGCAAGAGTCGCACTATACTGGTTAGTGGTTACTGATGTTGGCAAAGGTAATAGAATTCTCCCCTTAGCTTTAAGAATTTTGTACAACAACGACTTCTCAACATCGCCAATTTTCTTTCTGATTTAGCTGTAGCGTAGTCCTTTTGCATTTGGAAAGAAATCCGTGTACTTGCGTGAAATCTTAAAATACACTCATCTAACAAATGCTGAGGAAAGCATGGAGTACCAGCTCGCTCTCTAGTAATCTCCAAACGGGCGCATTCTTGCACTTGATCCATGGAGGTCATGCTCGAAAAGTTGGAGAGGTTTATATGCAGGATGTAGAGTTTATAACATACTAGTGTCTCAATACAAAGACGCAGTATATTTCCGTTTAGTCAGGAACAAGCTTCTAAGAAATGTCACTGCAACATCCTTACAAAATCCAGCTAGTCAACTCTATATCTTAGGCAATTGAAAAACGTAACCTTTTAGCAGTGGAAGAGTGGAAATGCACCTTCTGCATGTACACACACATCAGGGGGAGCGGCAAATTGGTTACTACTTATTGGCAGCTGGCAAGGAGAAGATAGAGGACGGATGTCAATGACTTTTGGCTTTGTTCTTCAATTGTGGAACTTGTTTGTCATGGACTTTTGACTTTGTTCCTCAATTGTGGAAAATGATCGTCAACTCGCTTAGTGGAAGGAATAAAAGGTGGAATAACATGAGTATTCCGCATCTCTTCCTTTTCGTATTGCATCTTCCTTCGTTGACTAACAACAAAATATTAATTTCTTCTTTCATAGAATTTGTATTTTGTCAAGCTTTAAACTTTAAGTTACTTTATTAATAATGAACTTGTAGCTCGTACAATATTTTTGAAAATCTTAGAACGTCAAGAGAGATGGGGTTTGGGTACCATAAATATTTTGATTGTTAAAAAAAAAAGGATTACCTTGTACTTTTACCAATGTTTTCAACAATCAAAATGGTGGGTCAGTGGGATACGCTAGTCGCACAGCGGCAATCAAAGAGATCAATCAAAATCATTGACCATTGAAACATTATCTAATTAGATTATTCCAGATTATCATCCAGATATTCAAATTCTTCCTACCCATGACGCGGCTAAAGAAAGGCAGAAAAATCACACCCAGGATGTGATGTCTTGACGAGGAATCCCATTTTAGTTAGCCATAACAGTCTACTTAGCACCCCATTTCAATATCAATATTGTTCCTTAATTTATTAATGGATGCTAAATCCAAAACGCGTAAGCTCATCCACTCAGACCATGACGATGAGAGCTCTGTCCCGCTCTTCATAAGTATAAGACTGCAGTGCTGTCTTGATCCTGAGGCAGAACTGGATGGTTCACATTCGGTTGTTCCAGGTGGTTTAAAAAAAAGAAGCAAGCATGACTAGACCTGATAGAGGATTACCTATCAGTTCCATTGCATTTCAGGTTCTGACAAAAATTGGCAAGGGCTGTTTTTACTTTCCTTTCCTTTAGGTCATTTGTCTGCACGAGTGAGAGCCGCTTCTTTCTCTCATTGTAGGGTCCAGAAGTGGATACTTTTGGATGCTCTCATTGATGATTGACCCGCAACTGTTGGCCTCGATCCTTATTCGTATTCTCTGCTTCACATTTATGGCTTTTGGTCCAGTTTTGACTTCTCATGCCAGTATAGCTTCATGCAACTGTGGAATACTACAAAGTTGCAACAGTCTGAAACCTAATTTTATACAACATCACGTGTTATTCCACATCTACTTCGAAATTCTCAAAGACAGAAACTGAAGAATTATGTTGTTGTTCCATGTCTGACTCTAAATTCTTTGAAATATCATAGCTTCTTGGATGCTAAGTTGCAATAATGCGCTTGTAATGCTCCCTGCATTTCCTGAGGTCCCAAATCGGTGAAAGCATGACCCGTCAGGAGTTTTGTCGATTACACTCAGAATTCTGTTTAATGATGTTGAAGGTGATGAGACATGTCTGAGTCTCGAGTCCTCGTATCCAATTCACGCGGTGATGCATTCGGTTGAACAAGTACCTGATAATTGGTCCATTGAGAATCTCTCCTATTTGGTCAGAATCCCGTGGTTAGAAATGGAAAATTATCTACCTATAAAGTCAAAAAGTTCATATAAATAATTCTAGCTAGGATTTTTTTCCCCATCCAGCAATGTATCTCATCGCAATTAGGACAAAGTTAGCTAGTGTTTGTCTGATTGCAGGTATGACTATTCGATCTGTTTATCAATTTGTAGGATGCCCCGAATGAGACAAGTTGGGTTCCTATTTGCACATCTGCTTTGATTTTGTGTTACAAGATGGGACTAATTGGAAATTACCATGAAAATGGGTAGAATGCGTACACTTAATTATTAAAGGTTCACATTATTCAAGCGCTGGTTACTTTCCACCCATGATGGAAACATATAGGAGATAATTACATCATTGCCGGAAATTTTGAAGATAGAAGCAAAAGGGAATTTGGTTTCATTAACCCATTCTTGCAAGCCAAGACTAATATATATATTATGTACTCGTTGATTGAAAAGAGAAACAAAGATTGGAACTACTGAAAAGAACTGCAATCCCAGATATAGGACCATTTTGGATTTGGAAAGAGATGTTATCATTTTGTCCTTTACCCTCCTGTTGGCCTTGAAACTTCAAATTTTGATAGCCACTATTCTATAAGGTAAAGTTAGAAAGGTGAGTGCTTACGGGTAAAGGAAGAAGAGATGAAAAAAAAAAAAAAACATAAACTGTACCTGCACTTTAGCATCAAAAAAAGTGTACCTGCACTATTTCATGATAACAAGCAAAGGCACAGAGAATATACAGCAAATCTCGATCGAGCTGCATTATTTCATGTTCTAGAAGTCCAAGAAGCAAGGATATGGTTCGTTTGATTTTCAAATTATCATGCATACATCATGTCTGTTGTCATGCAAACTGTTGAGTGGGTGAGTCCAAACTCACATAGGACCCACCACTTGACACAAAAGAAAAATAAAAGATTAGAAGAGAGAGGTGGTTCTAGTGTATGTGACCGAAAGCAACAAAAAAAAAGCAGCAGAAAAATTAGGAGGGGGAGAGGAGTTCTGACGAGCTGAAAGGGGAAGAAAAGGGGGAATGCTTCATCTCTCTGCAAGCCATGATCGGATAGCAAACAGAGTCTAATCTTGATGAAATTTCAGTATGTTGTTCTCCTCTTCAAGCTCTACAAAGTGAACGGAGCTGATCGTTGAGAAGCTTCATGTTTCCGGGTATTAGTGTTATACCCATTTGGTGAGACCTACCCACTTCTCCTTTAATTTGTTGCTTGTAATCCACTAGTATAGTGATGAGATTGTTGTTGGAGCCAAGATATGTTGATC
>JAKUCV010005696.1:3823-20728 GCA_028386065.3 Turnera subulata | reverse complement strand
GGCTGTTTTATTCTCCTTGAATGCCTTCCAAGTCGTCCAATTTGATTATCCAACAAAGCATGTCCTTTGGTTGCCATGATGCTCTTCTAGAAGGGGTCACATGATTGGCAACATATGACCCGAGACTTGCAAGCACTTTTGGAACCTGTAGACAGCCGAATTAGACTTTGAGATATTCTACAAAGTTTTAGATAATTCCTTTATATTTCTTTTCATATAAAGAACTCCAAAATTGGACTTGTGTAGTAGGAGTTATGATGAAAACACCGAGGCAGGGTCGGTGGCCAGTGCAGGATTCCTGCATGCCTAGACTGAATTGAATTAATTACTGCTCCTAATCCACAAGGCCAAAAATTATGAACTTTATATCACTTGAAAGATATGGATGTCTACTTTCATCTCCAACTGGTTTCATGTTAATTGGACTTCTGAGGCGTCTGAAATCAGCCAAAGAGTGAACTGTGCTCAAGTTTCTGCCCGGTTTCCAGTTTTGGCCGAAATTGATCGTTCTCGGTAGCGAAGAGGGACAATTTTACACCTGAAAACATAATTGTTAGTTCAAGCAATTTATTCAACAATAAAACAAAGAAAGATAAGTAAATGCATGATTTTTATTCAAAATAATAATAATAAAGAAGTTTTCATGCCTTTAATACTATGTGAAATATGTGCACATCAGAATGTATAAGACCTAACAAGTCCGAAGCTCTTTCACCTTTACCAGCAAAAGGAGCCTTCGTCATTTTGCCCAACAAACATGACTCACATGTCTCATATGATTCAAAATCAAATGAGTCTAAAAATCCATCTTAATAAAGTTTAGAAATATGAGTCTCGTTTATATGGCCTAAACGACAATGCCATAGATAGGTTTCAATAAAATCATTCATTCTAACCTTCTTCGTATTAACGTTATAGATCGGTGTTTCTAGGTTTAGAACATACAAACCATTGCTTAAATATGCACCACCATAATAAATATCATTGAAATAAATAGAACAATAATTGTTCTTTATTACAAATGAAAAACCTTTCTTGTCCAGACAAGAAACAGAAATCAAATTCCTACTTATGGTATGTACATATTATCAATCATCTAGTTCTAAAACCAAACCACTCGGTAAGGTTAGATAGGAAGTCCCTACGGCTAATGCAGCAACTCTTGCTACATTTCGGACGCGTAGGTCTATCTCACCCTTTGCCAATCTCCTACTCTTTCTCAGTTCCTGCACATTTACACAAATGTGAGCACCACATCCGGTATCTAATACCCATGATGCAGAAATAGAGATACTAGCTTCTATAACAAAAGTACCTGAAGTGGAAGTCTTACTTCCCTTCTGTTTCTTCACCTCTTCAAGGTAAACAGGGCAGTTACGCTTCCAATGGCTGGGTTTCTTGCAATGGAAGAATTTTCTTCCTTTGCAACACCACCATTGGGTTTCAGTACTTGTGAAGAGGATGTACCAAACTTTTTGGCTGATATCTTCTTCTTGCCTTTACCTTTTCCTTTGCTACTTCCAACCATCATAATGCTGTTGGATTTGTTTGCCATCCTCTATTGCTCAGCTGTTCCCAACATGTTAAGCAACTCAGACAAGGATTTGTCATGATGATTCATATTGAAATTCCTGACAAATTGGCCGTAGCTATCCGACAACGATTGCAGGACTAGATCAACTGTAACGCCCCGGATTTTCATAGATTAATTTATGGAATTTTCGTAATTTTACTCCAATTTTACCCTTGAGGTACTTCCCGGATTTTTGGTTAAGGAAAATAATGTATTTCCCTTAATAAATGCCAATTTTAAGTTGGTATCACCCTAGGTTCGAGTTTCGTTGGAGTTAGAATGTGTTTCGGGATGAAACTCGGGATTTATTGTGGCTTTACTCAAAACTACGTCGTTTTGAAAAAAAATGCGTCAACAGGGCGGGTTGACCGCGCCCAGCCGAACGACGCGTCGTTCGGGCTGGTGGGTCAAACCCTACCTGTCCTCTCCTTTCTTTTTTTTTTCTTCTCTTCTCATTATTTTCTTTTTTCTTCGCGCCGCCGACTCCCACAGCCCCTCTTTTCTCTCTCACTCTCCCTCTTCCATGATTTTTCTTCCACGGTTTTTCTTCCCCAAATCGTGGTGGCTGTGACCCCAAATCTCTTCTCTTTACCCCCTCTCCTTTTCTTTTGTTTTTTTTTTCTGCTTGTCAATTTTTCTTCCTCACCATTCTCTTGTCGCCGACACCATCATCTCAAAAAAGGCGCATTTTCTGTGAAGGCCCTCTCCCCGAGGGACCCACCATATTCAGGTATTGTTACATCACTCCCTCCGCCCGATTAAATCCTTTACCATGCTACAGCACTAGGGATTCGAACTCGGGACGTGATGCTTTTGAATTGGTGAAGGTGCTTTCCTTGAGGGGGATAAAAAGCATCACGTCCCGAGTTCGAATCCCTAGTGTTGCAGCATGGTAATGGATTTAATCGGGCGGAGGGAGTGATGTAACAATACCTGGATTTGGTGGGTCCCTCGGGGGGAGGGCCTTCACACTCTTGGATAGTTGAGTGAACAACACTTATTCTTATCTATCTTATAGACTTAGCTCAACTCCTTGCCTCTAATTCCTTAATCCTATTAAGATGACCTAGTTAAGTTCAACCCCATAACAAGCAGTTCGGATATTACAATTATCCCGTCGCACCTTGCTAGGATAAACATTGGCACCTTGCTTTGGCAAAACCTACCAAGTGTTGATCTAAGCAATGATGAGTGCTTATCATGGAAGGCAACACAAGAGGAACATAAAATTTAGCATCTTGCTGGGATAAACATTGGCACTTTGCTTTGGCAAACCTACCAAGTGTTGATCTAAGCATAGATGAGTGTTTGTCAACAAATTGTTTCCAAAACATGCATGTGATCATATATCACATATACAATCATTTATACTCAATACCAAGCTATATGACGTGATTATAAAAGGATAAACATGTTAACAAGCAATCAACACATTGTTCATATATCATTAAGAGCATAAGAACATGTTATCCAACATGCAAAACATCAAACTAATTGGCAGCACCTTCAGAACATCGATGTTGACAATCAAACATCGATGTTTGAAGTTGGCGAACCATCAAAACATCGATGTTGACAATCAAACATCGATGTTGGAGGTTGTCGAACACTCAGAACATCGATGTGGACAGTCCAACATCGATGTTTGAGGTTGCCGAACCATCAGAACATTGATGTGGACAATCTAACATCGATGTTTGAGGTTGCCGAATCCTCTGAACATCGATGTTGACACTTAAACATCGATGTTTGAGGTTCGCGAATGCACAGAACATCGATTTTGACATTTAAACATCGATGTTTTGTCCCCTCGGCCGACAGTCGACCAAAGAGAACATTGATGTTTAATCTGTAAACATCGATGTTTTAGTATTATATACCTTGCAATCACCCTTGTCGAACTTATTCGACTTTCTGCCAAAACACACTTTGATTGATATCACATACCAATCAAGTACTTGTTGTCAAAACACTTTTGACAAAACGGACTTCAATATATATCACATATACAAAATTGAAATTCAACATATCACATATGCAAAATCGAACTCAACATATCACATACATTAAGATGAGCATATCATACATATGCACAACCAATTTGGTTTAGCATTTCACAAGGGGCTCCGCTACTACTGTAAGTAACCGGGCATGCAAACTTGACAAACAAAATGCAGCAGAAAGACCCGGTACTCATGGAGGATCCATGTGAAACTGAGTAAACCGATTAACAAAATTTTCGTACCTGGATTGGTCGAGTTCTTTCACTCAACTGTTGAGCCGAATCAATATGAACCGGACAGTAATGCTGCTCCTCTACGGTATCCACACAAACCGTTGATAACTAGCCAGCAACCGTCTCACGATCACCAACCCGAGCACTCCCGAACTGCAGTGCTAGCAGCAGATTTCCAGCAGCTAGAACTTGTATTTGTGGTGTTTCTTTCTTTCTCAATGAAAGAAATGTGTGCGTGTGTTCTTACCAAGTCTGAAAACTCTCTCAAGTCTCAAGAACTCAGAATGCAAGTCTGAAAAATCCACTAGCATAATCAGATTATGCACACACTATTCCCACTCAACAAAGGCATGAGATAATGGCCAACACCTTTGGCCATCATGATTAGGCTTTTGTCTAATCATGTTTCCATTATCTCTTAATGGGATTACACATCACATGGCATTAATTCTTGTTCAATAATTCTGATAATTGTTGAACCAAATCAACCCAAAACGACCCTGGCTCAACCACGGTCCAACCACAAGCTCAAATATCTGGTTCAACCACGGTCCAACCATGGTTCAACCACCAGCCCGAATCAACAGTTCTAAGTGTGTGACCCTGTAGGCACTTGTAACGTTTGGTAATAGTTGTAAACTCATTTACAATTATAAACAGTGAGAGGCGTCTAGCAACACATCATTGCTACCCAAACGACAAGATCAGTACTGATTCAATATGCCTTGGAAACAAGTCATCGTCCTTTCGTCCCATTATTAAGATTAAACACGAGACATGGGATATATCCATCTCGTATATGTTTAATCTATGTTTCTTGATCCCCGACTTAACTGTGTAAAACGGATACTAATGATATCACCATATCATATAATCCGAGCATGGCCATGCGTTTACAGTTTAACTCTATCAAGAAAACCATCTGATAATATACGCGTTATATGGGTTGAACGAATCCCTTCTTGATCATACAAAACCCACTACACATTTATCGTATACCCGTTAAGGTCTACTCATTTACGAATAGCCAAGAGTAATATCAAAGTATACGACTCACATGTTGGGAACCTTGATGATCTCAAGTCTAAGGACAATACATATAAGAACCACTAATGACAAACATATAACGTTCCATGTAGGGTTCTTATGTGGGTCGGTCCAGTCCACAAGTTCTCTAACTTGTACCCATATGTAGAATTCATATCACATATGATTCTCAACATACGCTAGTCTTAATTTATAATTACAACCCATCCATAATAATAATCGACTAGGGACATTTAAGAATATGAAATATTCTAGGGTTATAAATATGTGCAAGCGTTTATCTCATAAACATATTTATTAGAATAACCTTAATGTACATACATGACTACGTACAATCATCTATTGATTGGATTTTGGGCATTACAGTAACATATATATGTTCTTAAATTGCACAAAATTTTGCCCCAACATGGATGGGTGACTAACACATTTCCATCCATGACGAACCCCCGAGTCCAACATCTTTGGTTCGTTAATCGGTTGCCTAAATGGAGTCACGAAAAGATTTGTTTTCCCGAATTTCCCGTTACAATAAGATACGGGTGGCGACTCCAAAGATGTTGAATGACGGTCAAGAAGAAGGTGTAAAGGAATAGGTGAGGAGGCCCAAGTGATTTTGGGTCGGGTTCTCACAGTTGGCGACTCTGCTGGGGATCTAGAGGGTTTAAGAAACTTTGTGCAATCGTTGAATTTTATATGCCTTTTTACATGTCATCATGAGTTCCTTGCATTCAAAATGATTGATGTGAAGGCTCTACCATAAGAGGGCGATGGAATCCGAGTCCGCTACTTGCTTTCCTTAAGCGATAGTGGCTTGAGTGAATCCGTTTCTCGATGCTTAGAAATGATGGGGATTAATGGGCCTTGGACCTCACACGATATCCATTATCACATGTGAGTAGGCCAACCTATTCCCTAGCGGCAATCTTTAGCCCCCAATCAGCTGCATACCCAGAGCATCTCATACATGATGAATCAATAAGTGATACGTGCATTTTGTGCGATTATTGTTGTGGATTTAAGCATGTGTAAATAGGGTATTTTTATTTCGATAAACCAGAAAAACCAATAAAAAATATATAGGAAAGAGTATAAAAAAAAATTTATGGGATAACTCGCCTTCTCTCAAGTTGCTTAACTTTCACCTTGGCTCGAATAATTTTCAATGCTCACGCACCATATTAGGGGCACTTGCATCCAAACGCATCATGAAGTTGCATCCACATATGTAGAGTTAGGAAGCACTTTCATCCAAGGGGAAAAGGGAGATAGAAAGAGAAGAAAAGAGAAGAAAGAAAACGAGAGAAAGAGAGGGAAAGTCTAGTGGGAGAAGAGGGAAGAGGAAGAGAGGAAAATACAAGAGGGAGAAGAGAGATGAGGAAAAGGGGAAAACATGTCATAAGAACTTGCTTCCAAAAACTCACATGTAAAAACTAGGGGCACCCCCATGCATTGAAAAGAATACACACTTAGACATGCTCATGCATCACTCACATATAGAACATGAATTTTTTTGATTAGGTAGACTTGGTTGAGGGCAAAGAGTCATTAAATGTGACAACATTAGAAATTCATCACTTGATGTGAAACATGTAAGTTTCCCTAAGCTATATGACATTCATATACCAAGCACAACAAACAGCGGAAGCAAGGAAACTTAACCAAGAACCAAGTGAAGCATGCATAAACCGTATAACAAAATTTACGTACCTTGTTCGGTTGAGGTCTTTCACCCAACTGTAGAGCCGAATCAGTTAGAGCCAGACAAAAAACTCGCCCCTCTACGGTATCCACACGAACCGTGATCGGCTTGGAATCATCACATGAATCAAGCCTCGAGCTCACCCGAACTGATGTGCTAGCAACAAGAAGCGGGTGCTTGTGTTTGTGGTGTTTTTTGTGTTCTTCTTTCTTTCACAAAGAATGAAGAAGCTGAAGGTGAGTGTTTTTCTCAAGGCTCTCAAGACTAAAAAACGTTCAGAGAACCCCAAGAGAGGAAGAGGATGATCAGATCATACACATGCCAAATGAAGACATCGGTTAGTGGAAGTAATGGCCAACCTTGGCCCATCTCCCACTTAATCATGTCAAGACATGATAATGCCTCCACTAGACTTTCTAGCACAACACACACCACAATGTCTGATCTCTGATCAATAATTCACCTAATTATTGTACCAAAACGACCCTGGTTCAACCATGGTCCAACCACGGTCCAACCACACCCGGTCCAACCATGGTCCAACCACACCCGATCCAACCATGGTTCAACCACCTGCTCGAATCAACGGTTCTATGTGTGTGACCCTGTAGGCACTTGTAACGTCCGGCAATAATTGTAAAATTCTCATTTTACAATTATAAGCAAAGAGCGGCGTCTAGCAACACATCATTGCTACCCGAACGACAAGATCAGTACTGAGTCTCTATGCCTCGGAATATGTCATCGTCCTTTCGTCCCATTATCAAGATCAAACACGAGACATGGAATATGTCAATCTCGTATATGTTTAATCTATGTTTCTTGATCCCTGAGTTAACTGTATAAAACGGATACCCGTGATATCACCATATCACCCAATCCGAGCATGGCCATGCATTTAACAGTTCAACTCTATCAAGAAACCATCCGATAATATACCCGTTATATGGGTCGGACGAATCCCCTCTGGATCAATCAAAACCCACTACATAATCATCATATACCCAATGATTACCCTTATGTCCACCCAGTTACGGATGACTAGGAATAATATCAAAGTACATGACTCATATGTTGGATACCTTGACGATCTCAGGTCGGAGGACAATACATCTATGAGAACCACTAATGACATACATATAACGTTCCATGTAGGGTTCTTATGTGGGTCGGTCCAGTCCACAAGTTCTCCAACTTGTACCCGTATGTAGAATTCATATCACATATGCAATTCTCAACATACGCTAGTCTTAATTTATTATTACAACCCATCCGTAATAATAACTAGGGACATTTAAGATTATGAAATATTCTAGGGTTATAAGTATGTGCAAGCGCTTATCTTATAAATGATACTTATTGGAATAACCTTAATGTGTATACATGACTACAAATAATCATCCATGATTGGCTTTTGGGCATATTACACTAACAATCTCCCACTTGCACTAAAGCCAATCATCCATATATCTCATATATGTGGATCTAGCATGACCATCATGCTTCCGCTGCGTGAGAGGCTTAGTCAAAAGATCTGATACAAAGTTCTCAAACGGAACTTTGTACAGCCACAGTTGTAGAGTCGGCTACCGTCTCTTGCTTGGAACTCTTCCAGCATACAGTACCTTGCTCGGATCTCTTCCAGCACACATTACCACTTCCAAGACAAAACACATAAACTGATTGCGATATAAAATCATCCCTGTCAGTTTGGAAGCAGGCATCTTTGTAACACTTTACAACAAGGCCATTAACGCTTCCGTGAACCAGGAATGCAACCTTAGTGCTTCTCAAGTACTTAAGGATATATAACTGCTGTCCAGTGACTTTCACCGGGATCAGATTGGCATCTGCTCGTGACACTCAGAGCATAAGCGACATTCGGTCGAGTACATAATATGCCATACATGATAAATCCTATCGCCGAAGCACAAGGGATCTTACTCATCCGCTCTCTCTTCCTAGTCGTACCAGGACACTGACTCTTTGAGAGAGACATGCCATCTGACATGGGCAAGAAAACCTTCTAGGAATCTTACATGCTAAATGCCTTTAGCACCCTATCAACATATGTACTCCGACTTAGCCCGAGAAGCCTTTTGGATCTATCTCTATAGATCTATGTGCTTAACACTTAGGCAGCTTCTCCTAAGTCTTTCATTGAGAAATTCTTTCCTAACCAAGTCTTTGCAGATTTTAGTGTCGGAATATCATTCTCAATAAGTAGGATGTCGTCAACCTACAACAACAAGAAAACAATAGTGCTCCCACTAACCTTCTTGTAAACACATGAAACATCTTCACTTTTAAATGAAACCAAACTCTTTGATTACTTCACTAAAACAAAAATTCCAATTCCAAGAAGCTTGCCTTAGTCCACAAATGGACCTTTGCAACTTGCATACCGTACTAGCATACTCTGGATCGACAAAACCTTCTGGTTGTGTCAAGTACACATCCACAAAAATTTTTCATTAAGGAAAGCGGTTTTGACATCCATTTGCCATATCTCATAATCATGGTATGCGGCTATAGCCAAAAGAATGCGGATGGATTTAACCATGGCAACTGGTGAGAAGGTTTCATCACAGTCTATACCATGAACTTGTTTGAAACCTTTTGCAACCAACCGCCCTTTATAGGTAATCACATTACCATCCATGTCGGTCTTTTTCTTAAAGACCCACTTGCACCCTATGGGTTTTACCCCTTCGGGTGGATCAACTAAGGTCCATACCTTGTTTTGATACATGGATTCCATTTCTGAATTCACGGCTTCTAGCCACTTCTGGGAGTCCGGACCCGTAACGGCCTGCTGATAGGTAGTGGGCTCATCCTCATCTATGAGCATCACATCCCCGGTATGAGTCACAAGAAATCCATATCTCTCGGGCTCATGCAGAATCCTATCCGACCTACGCGGTCCATGTGTTACAGGAACAGGATTCTCGTCCACAACACTTTGTGGTTCCTGTTCTTGTTCCATCTCAGTCTCTAGATCTCGAACTTCTTCGAGTTCTATTTTCCTCCCACTGATTCCTCTAGAAATAGACATTCTTTCTAGAAAAATAGCATTCCGAGCCACAAACACTTTGTGCTCTATGGGATTATAGAAACAATACCCTTTAAGGTATCATACAAAAGACACTTGTCGGATTTAGGGTCGAGTTTATCTGATGCTTAACGTCTCATGCAAGCCTCACAACCCTAAATCCACATAAAAGACAAATTGGGACGCTTCCCAATCCATATCTCATGTGGTGTCTATCCAACCGATTAGATGGAACACGGTTAAGGTAAATGCAACACTCAATAATGCATGACCCTAAAAGGAAGAAGGAAGGTCAGCTTGACTCATCATAGAACGAACCATGTCTAACAAGGTTCTGTTCTTCCTTTCAGATTCTCCATACCATGGAGGCATACCCGGTGGAGTAAGTTGTGATACTATACCATAACTCTTTAGATAGTCAAGAAAATCTCGGTCTAAGTATTCACCACCTCAATCTTATCGAAGCATCTTAATACTTTTCCGAGTCGATTCTGTACTTCATTCTTGAATTCTTTGAACTTTTCAAAGGATTCTGACTTGTGTCTCATTAGATACATATAGCCGTATCTACTGAAGTCATCAGTAAATGTAATGAAGTATTGAAAACCACCTCTAGCCTGTGTAGACATAGGTCTGCATACATCAGTATGTATTAGACCTAGCAAGTCCTAGGCTCTTCACCTTTACCCGTAAAGGAAGCCTTAGTCATTTTGCCTAATAAACATGACTCATTTGTCTCATATGATTCAAAATGAAATGAGTCTAAAAATCCATCTTTATGGAGTTTAGGAATACGAGTCTCGTTTATATGGCCCAAACGACTATGCCAGAGATAAGTTTCACTAGAATCATTCATTCTAACCTTCTTCATATTAACGTTATAGACAGGCGTTTATAGTTTTAGAACATGCAAACCATCGTTAAAAATGCACCACCATAATCAATTTCTTTGAAATAAATAGAACAACAATTGTTCTTTATTATCAATGAAAAACTTTTCTTGTCCATACAAGACACAGAAATCAAATTCCTGCTTATGGTAGGCACATAATAACAATTGTCCAGTTCTAAAACCAAACCATTCGGTAAGGATAGATAGAAAGTCCCTACGGCTAATGTAGCAACTCTTGCTCCAATTCCGAGGCGTAGGTCTATCTCATCCTTAGCCAATCTCCCACTCTTTCTCAGTTCCTTCACATTTCCTCAAATGTGAGAACCACATCCGGTATCTTATACCCACGATGCAGAGGTAGAGATATTAGCCTCTATAACAAAATACCTGAAGCGGAAGTCTCACTTCCCTTCTGCTTCTTTACCTCTTCAAGGTAAACAGGGCAGTTGCGTTTCTAATGGCCTGGTTTGTTGCAACGGAAACAATTTCCTACTTTGCAACACCACCCTTGGGTTTCAGCACATGAGAATAAGAAGATGCACATGCACCAAACCTTTTGGTACATTTCTTCTTCTTCTCTAACTTTGCTTTACCCTTTCCTTTTCAAAGGAAACCAAGACCCCTAAGGCTCTCAATGTATCTAATCATCTTGAGCACATGAGGTCTAACGGGTGATAACTTAGCCATCTTGCATTGGAACAATGCCTTAGAGGTCTCGTACCTCCCATGCCTTACTTGCTCTCCTCAGAGCATTTTCAGGTGTTTGATCATATCGAACGCCCACATGTTCTCATCTTGCTTCTGAAGCTCAGAGTCCATGGCAATTAGCATAAGGCATGCAACATCCAATGCATCATCAACATGCTTCTCACAAGCATCTACTTCTGCCCCTAGAAACATTAGGCGCCAATTCATTAAGAACAGGCCCTTCAAGGACATACAAATTTTTCTTGTTTGAAGACTATCCTCAAAATGTGATGCCACTCTAGGAAACTATTCCTATTCAGCTTGTCCTACTCAAGGACCAATTGCAATAATAAGTGCTAGTGTTTTGTGCTATGGTAATTCTACAACAATGATCAACTCACACAAATAATAGTCATGCATTAAATGTGCTCCTACTACATAAATCAAGATGATGCACACGAAATTTGCATAGTTTTAGGCATGATTTCAGGCATGATATGTGCTCATTCTTTCATGATTATATGCCTCCTATGCATAATTCTGTCGTATTTCCTGTATTCCTATCCTTCACTGCATAATTAGTGATTTCAGGTGCATTTCAACCAATTTGGGAGGATTTCATTGAAGAATTTGAAGATACAGCCTCAGCACAGCGTGAGCTTATGACAGAACCCTTGAGGCTGTGACTGAGGCTGTTGTTCATCGAGAATTCAATTAAAGGTCTCAAACCACCCTCAAATCACTAGATTTATACTGAATCTCTTTTCCCTTACTTCGATCCAAGAAGTCCTCATGACATCTCACCATCGGCAAAAGAAGCAGGAATTAATTAAAGGAAGAATTTGAAGAGAACTGCTACAGCCTCAGCCACAGCGTGAGGCTGTGCCTCCTGCAGAAACCAAGAAAAAACAAAAAGAATAAAGAATGTCGCCACTTGCACCACCTGCTCCACTAACATAAATAATCATTCTCCTGACGTTCCTAGAGCACTTTGAAGGAAAAGGAGCAATGGGCACATGACATCCAAAAGGAATCTTCTTAAAGAACAATTATCCTCTGCAAAGGGTGTCTCGGAACTCACAATCCACCGATCAACTTGCTGCCCATCATGCCTATCCTGACACACACGCTGAAGGAAAGAGGAGCCAACTTGCCCAAACACCCATGCTCTCAAGCAGGTGGGGAGGAGGAAGAGAAGGGAGCTGCATCTACAAAAAGGGTGAAGAGAAGAGGAAAAAAAAGATCCTGGCATCGAGGAATCCAGAGATCATACACCCAGAAAATCACAAAAGTTCTGGAACAGAGGTTTAAAACCAGAACCTTGGGTTTTCAAGGGGGTACACGATTCTGCAGATTTTTCTGCAGAAAATGTGTCGCCCCTAACCTCCAATCTGTTCCAAAACCTATGCCCATCTTTATTTCCATTATTTTTGTAATTCCAGTTATGAACTAAACGACCCCTTCTTAGGTTGAAGGGGGAAACATGTATTCGATTTGTGTTTAATAAACTGCTCCAGTTTTAACCCCCCCCTCCTTCTTGCTTTAGTTGTTGAGTTATTAATCCATGTTTAGGTTCTGATCAAACCAATGCATGAACTCAGGTAGCTAGGTGAAGAACCAAAAGGAGAAACCTTAGTCACCAAAAAAACAACAACCAAACCTTAGTTTTTAACTCGTGACAGAATTAGAAACTAGGTGAGGAATTAGCCTCAACACCAAATCTTCTTCCCCCTGAGTTTGACCTATGCGAAAGCACTTGGAATATGAGAACCTTGGGAGGAACCTGTGAGTGAAAACAAATGGGTTCAGTATAGGTTGAGAGCGCCTGGAAGAACCAATCTTTATAATTGACCTTTTGCCGTCCACAGCCTCAGGCTGTGCCCAGTATAGCCTCAGCTTGTCACAGTGTATTTTGTTGTCGTCAGTGCCAAGCTGTAGCAAGCACAGCCTCACTCTGTGACAGTACGAGTCAAGAGATAACACCATTCCTAGTTTGATTCTTGATTGATTATTGGGTAGCATATTCTTATTTAGTAGCAACCTGGCGAAGGACCGAAAGGAGAAGCCAGGAGTGCTTGACCTACAATAGTCAACCCTTACTCCTTAAGCATTCGAAAGAAGGTAAGGAGACACTGTGGGAACCCGCACCAACACCGAGCTTAATCCCTAGGTGGACGTTTACTCTAGTGACAGGGGGTAGATGGAAGCTTAGGGAACTATTAATAAGATCGGAAGCCGTTGATAGTACCTTAGGTTGGGAGCCCCGTCAAGACATCTCATTAGTCACAGCCTCATCACAGTGTCAGTCTGTGACTGAGGCTGTAGAGCAGTTTACAAGCATAAAACCGGTACATGTGGACCCCGGATGCCTAAGAACATTCCTGATCTCTTCCTCAGTTAAATTCTTGTTACATTTATTTTACTGCTTGCTCTTATTTCTCTACCATTATTCGTCAAATTCACCCCTTGTTTAATCGTTCTCCAGCCTAGTTAGTCCGAAATTGAAGTAAAATCAATTCCACCCAGTCCCTGTGGATACGACCTTGATAAGTACTACATTGACCCTGTGCACTTGCAGGAAAGCACGCATCAAGTTTTTGGCGCCGTTGCCAGGGACTGGCGTTTGAATCTTTTTAATTTTTATTTCTGACTTATTAAACTTTTTGTTACTTACCCTTTTTTTTTTCTTTTTCCAAGTCGAAGCTTTCTGGTGGTGCATGCCCCAAACCAGGAGCAAGAAGCCATCTCTAACCTTCCACCAGGAGATTGAAAGGACAGCCCGTGAATTTCGCAAGAAGAGCAAACAGAAACAACAAACAATGGCGAACAGACTCAATGAAGGAGCACACCCAGAGCTTGAACAGGCTCAGCCTATGCGACCTTACATCCCCATATCCCAGCTCCTACAACCACCAACCACCATCATCCATAACAGCATAGCCATTCCAGATGTCGACGCCCCCTACGAAATCAGAACAAACATGCTCAGCATGTTGGAAAGACGCACATTTGGAGGCCTACCCTCAGAAGACCCAAACTCGCACTTGCAAAATTTTCTGCGAGTGTGTAGCACTGTGAACATAGCCGGAATGACCAAGGAGCAGCTATACATGAGAGTATTCCCATTCTCACTCAGAGACACAGCATTTGAATGGCTCAACAATCATGAGGCAGGCCATTTCACACACTAGGACAGCCTAGTCAGGGCCTTCTTGAAGGAGTATCACCCGTCAAGCAAAGCTGCAAGCTTGAGGCAGCAACTCATCGGTTTCTCCCAGCATTATGACGAATCCATTCGTGACGCTTGGGAGAGATTCAAGGGACTGCTCAGAAGGTGCCCAAACCACAGGATTGATGAAGCCGTGCAGCTTGAGCAATTTTATTGCGGCCTGAGTGATGAAGACCAAAACACCTTGGACAAAATGGCCAACGGTGCATTCTTGGACACGGACTATAATGACGGCGTGGCCATTCTTGAAGCTCTGTCCAGAAGAAAAACCCAAGTCAGGGGAGTCAAATCCCCTGGCCTCATTGAAGTAGATCGAGTGACCAAGCTGGAAGCAGAGATTGAAGCACTCAGGAAACAGTTGGGGACTGCTCATGTCAAGGCAGCCACAGCCTCAGACCGTGAAGGCTGTGGAGGACCGCACAACACAACCAGCTGCCCCCTCTTCACCGAATGTGATTCTAAGCAAGCCAAATTCATCTAGCAGAAGCAAAACCAATTTGGAAACTCCTACAATCCATCATGGAGGAATCACCCAAATTTCTCTTGGAGAGGACCAGGCGAAGAAAGAGCCCCACAACAGCCCCAGTACCAAAGGCAGAATCAAGGCGCACAGACCCAATACCAGCGGCAGAACCAGGTGGGCCAACAAGGCAGCAACACCGGCATGATGAACATGCTGCAGTCCATCTTGGCAAACTAAAACAAAATGAGCGAGGAAATTTCTCAAATTAAATCCCACAGCAGGATCCTCGAAAATCAAATTGCCCAACAAGCCTCAATGTCTACTAACCAGCAAGGAGCCCTTCCAGGAAAACCGGTGGAGAATCCAAGGGTTGAACATTGCAATGCAGTGACACTTCGCAAGAAAGAGGAGTTAGAGGCTACGACACCAAGACAGCCTGACGTTGTAGAACTGACAACACCAACATCGAGCTTGGAACGCACAGTACAGACACAGGCTGAGCCCGTCACTGAGCCTGTAGGCACGAAGAAGGTAGAGGAACAACCCCAGACTGTCAAACCATATCAGCCTCCTCTTCTATATCCAGAAGTATACTACAAGGCCAAATTGGAAAAGCAACCCACTATGACGTCCCGCGAGAGCACTCTAATCCAACATCCACCCCCCAAGAAATGCCCAGACCTAGGGAGCTTCACAATACCATGTCATGTAGGGAGCAAGAAGATTGAAGGAGCCCTATGTGACTTAGGGGCAAGTGTCAGCCTGCTGTCACTTTCCACCGCTCGAGATATGGACCTTGGGAACATCAAGACCACAAGGATGAAAATCCAGCTTGCTGACCGGTCGCTTGTACATCCAGTTGGTGTATTAGAAGATGTACCTGTAAGGGTTGGTGACTTCCTCATACTTGTTGATTTTGTGGTCACGGATATGGAGTTAGATGCCAACACACCTATTATTTTGGGGCGACCGTTTCTTTCCACGACCAAAGCATTGATAGATGTTAAGGAAAGAAGAGTGACACTGAGAGTCGGGGAAAAGACAATGAACTTCAATATGCCGAGAGCCCCTGAGCCAGAAATGGACTTAGACACCTGCTGCCAGTTCGACACTATTGATAATGGCATCAACACAAGGCAACAGGCTCAGCCTGTCCAGCCCGTCCACCAGCCTGCCCAGCCGCAGCCGCCAATCAATCAAATTGGAGCTGACGATCTTGCACCAAATATTCAGATAAAACCCCTTCCTCCAGAATTGAATGAAGTGCATTTGGATCTGAACGGTAGTACCATGGTTTACAAGGAGAAGCCCCCAAAAAGGAACAATGAGCAACACACCAAACGTGTCTTCAAGAAGGAAGGCCAAGTCCTTTTCCGGGAAAAGAGGCGATCCAAGTGGACAGGTCCATTCACCATTCTTCGCTGTTTCCCTCATGGGGAAATGAAGATTGGAGGTGATGAAATCAATCCATTCATGGTCCATCGTAAAAAGGTAAAAATCTATCACCCTACCATGGGCGTTTTTAGGGAGAGTCAATCTCCTCAGAACCCTCCAATCACCTAAACAAGGAGAATGTCCAGCTACAAGACATGAAAGAAGTGCTTCTTGGGAGGCAACCCAAGCGAGGTAATTGTTTTTTTTTATTTCCCTTGCCTTTCGTTAATTTTCATTTGGTTATTTTGTTTTGTTTTTGTTTTGTGTGTCTCTTTTGTTTTGAACAATCAGTTACTGCAACTCGATGGAGGAAGGAGTCGTCAAGTCAGACACTCATCAGGGAAGTCCTTCTATACCCTTTTCGACTTTAAGTCTTAATTATTTCATTGCAAAAAGGACTTTAATGCTTGCACAGCCTCAACACAGGCTGAGCCTGTGACGAACTTTCAGCACCTCTAATCTAGTTTTAAGATGCTCCACCACACCACATAGGATAGAACTTTCAGTTTGGGGTATTTTTTGTAGCACTTTTGTCTTTCATTTTCAATTATGTGTGTTTCATTGACTTGGATTTGTTTTCGCATTGCACC
>JAKUCV010005695.1:0-62063 GCA_028386065.3 Turnera subulata | reverse complement strand
TTTTTTTTTTCCTCTTTTTCTTTTTCCTCTCCTTTTCTCTCTTTTCTTTTTTTCTCTCTTCCTCCCCTCTTCCACCGGCTGCCCTCTCCATTATATAACTGAAAAATTTACTATTTAACATGTGATACCAATAATACGATTCGTCCGTATTACGGGCGAATCCGATCCGGACCAGAAAATAACAGATACCTCCTTAGTTATTTTCCGGTGTGATTTTCCGAGAAATTCCGAAACCCGAAAAATACCAACTTAGTTCCGAAAAATCCACGGGAAAATCACGAGCGCGGGAAAACCCTCGGTTTCGAAAAACGACGCCGATTTACCTTGAATTAATTACCCAAGATTAATTCATCAGTAAATCTCGGTAAATTAGACTTTTACAGTCCGGTAAAAATCCAAATTTTTACCCGGACTGTTACATAGACTAAATCTCATTAATTTTTATTATATATTTTACTAATCTATCTTTAACACTATATTAAGATTAAAATATTTCAGGAATACAAGTTGTTTTGGTTAAGAGTAAATTTGAAAAAATTTAATTTAATGCTCATTAAAATTCTAAAACGACTTATATTGTGAAATAAAAAATGAAATTTAAAACTTACCTATATTGAGGGACAGAGAGAGCAATTAATACAGGGTAAACAAAACAAAAAAAAAGAAAAGGAAGATCATACGCTTGCTGTCAGGTTAAGAAAGAAAAGTAGTAGTAGTAGCTAGTAGGTGTTTCTTTTCTTTTAGTGGCATCCAATACGTTTGGAATGGCAGAGGAGAGATTTATTTGCAGAAAGGCATTTTGGAAGGTAAAATCAAAGAAAGGCTTTGGCCAATCAAACAAACCCATGATCTAGTCAAAACTCAAAGCCTATTTATCCAGCTATCCTCTACCGAGTTAGTGGTAGTAGTAATAATAGATACTAGATGTTGTCATAATCTATGGGATAACCATCCATCAAATCCACTTTTATTTTTGGATAAGTCTTTTTGCATTTTCTACCTGCAAAAATTTGACTCTTTTTCAGTCTTTGTCAGGGTACAGAAAACTGGCCTAAATATAGGGGAAGATTTTCTTTTTTCAACAATAAAAAACACAAATTAGACTTAGACAAAATTAAACTATTTTGGTTGGAGGCAAAGGTAGACGGTCTTCTAGACCTACACTCGGGTAGGAAATAGGAATATTGATATGAGGTCAATGGAGGAGAGACATGCTAACTCGTATAACTAAATTAATTAAGTTAACTCAGTCTTCTAAATATATACTACTAATGTTAATTAGTTAGCTGTATAAGCTGTTCATGTGGGGTGGGGGGTCAAGGACGACTCCAGCTTGCTTGCTTGCTTGCATTTCGTGGTACCCCCCCAATCAAATGCTAATCATCTTATTTAAACAAACAATACCCCCAATCAAAGCCAGCGGATTACTGACTCCCAAAACCAAGAAAAAAAAAATATATCAAGAGTTTATATTGCCATAATTATAAACACTCATCCACACACACATTATATATTATTGTTAGTCTTTATCATTTCTCAATGTCGACAGTATTCTCATTACACATGTGTTTAGAGAGGGGATGACAATGTGTAAGGAAGAAAAATCATAGTACAACCATAATCGCATTAAACAACTATCAATGACCAGTTGGCTTGTCTGGTCTTGGTCTGTACACTCCTTGTTTCGCCATTAAGGAAAAATCTTTCGAGTGATTGGTCTTTTATTTGTTTGTACCCTGCTAGCTAGTAGTATCCCTTTTCTTATCCACAAATTACTGGGTTTTGCCTCGCTCTTTAAGCTTTAATTATCTCTTTTCGAAGGTTAAAAACCTTAATTATCAATTTAAAAAAGTAAAAATTGGGATGTGAATCATGGGTTCTAGTTTTCTTAGAATTGAAGTTTTTAAGGATTGCCTCGTTTAGTCCTGGTCAGGAATAATGTGGATAATGTCTGACTGCCAGCCAACTCACCTTCACTTTATTTAACAACTACTCAAGTACTTCCACTCAATAAATTGTATTATTTGTGCCCTGCATATTCATTTTTTTTTTCTATTTATTTATTGTTTCCTCGGTCGTGCTTCTCTTAAATGATTTAACACCAAATTCCAAATATTAGCCTTCTTGAATCCTAAATTTTAAATTTTGTTGCTATCTTTCGTTTAAAATTTTTAAAAAAGCTCTTTCGTTTAGAATAATTAGAATATGTGGTATAAATAAGCGTATATTTACATTTCGGGGACATTTTTTTTTGTCTTTGCAGATTAAAAAAAGTAAATGAATGAACAGATGCATACTGTTCAGTCCACGTTTTTGCTGCAGCTAAAAAAAGAAGACATCAAATTTTCATTAAAAAGGCAAAAAAGAAGGGAAAGAATTACCACGTTATATATCCCAACAAGTTAGTTACCATCTCACCAACTAGAATCAATTCCATGTTAGTTGAGGTGTCCCTGTGGCTTGTTGTGGGCTTCTTAAAATGTTCCATCTAACCGTTATAGTTGGATTTCATATGCAGTGCAAAAATAATTTTTGGTTATGGTAGAGATTAAGACTGATGGGAGGCCATTGTTTGTCTCTTTGTTGCAGAACACCCCTCAATTTATAGCTCTGCCAGACTCAATGGTGTGCATAAATAGCAAAAGCTTCTTGTAATGGAGGCCATAGCCTTAACAGATCATCGTCCTTGATCAATACACATACGGTAGCAGCACTCTAATTAACTTGTTACAGGCCCATTGCCATTTAATTAAGCAGAAGGATTTTTGTCCTCTTGTTCCCATTTGTTAATCACACCAAATTAAAAGTGAGGAAGACATGAGTTCCACGAGTTCTCACCTTTTGATTTAGACTTTGAATAATTGGATCATTGGAATTTGAGCTTCCACCACAAATCACATGATAATCAACAGCTAGCAGAACATGATTTGGACTACAGCCTACAATACATGCTTTCCATTTACATTTCCATCCTGCAAAGCTGTTTTGCTTTGCCTTTTGTTTTCCATCCATACCTTGTTTCACATTTCCTCATTCTGTGTCAAATAGTGCAGCTTGCGTTTTTTTACAATATTAGAGAATGGACGTGCTTGTTCTGTTCTCTCACAGAAGTGCTGCACTCATTTCTGGGCAAGACTAAACCAGATTATACTTTGCCTCAACATCACGAAAACTAATTGGAGTTTGGCACTTTTAAAAGGACGGTCCAGTGATGATGATCTCCTGTTCCAAGAAATGGATGTGTAATTATTTCCTACTAAGAGTAAAAGTAAACAAATGAAGCATTGTAAGAAAGCAAGTCTCATCCCCCACCACCTGAACATAGACGCGTAACGATTAAAAAATCACTAAACAAATCATATTAGTAGTTGAGCAACACTAATCATCAATATAATGCACAATTACGATACAACAATGTAATCTTAACATTTAAGGGGTCTTGGACAAAAACTAGTCAACAACTCCACATTCTTCCACTTGATTTTGCATCTCCTCTCAAACACAAAAAATTGTCCACTTCTTCAAGCCACCCCCCCTTGTCTGTGAAAGCTGACACCTAAAAGAATTGGCAAACAGAAATACTAGAGATCTATACACCAAAAGTTCAAGGAATTAAAAAAAGATCATGAACAATAAGAACCATCAACTTAGTCTTGCACCATTGTTTCTTGCATCTGCAAAAACATGCTCATACTACCTTCGAATATCCATAGAGGAGATGAGATATCCTTCAACGGAGAATACATGCAGTCATTTTCGGTATTCATACTGCTAACTACACAGGTATGACATCAACATTAGACGTATCTTCACATCTCAAAATAATGCCATCAAGGCTAGCGGGAAAGATGCATTTGGGCCATTGCCATCCAGTTGCCAATGGCTCTGGCGGCGGCACAATCATAAGCACATTTTCATTTCTCTGAACAATTCCCATCACACTTACGGTACTCCCCTCTTTGATGTACCTACAATGCCACAACAGTAGTGTCATGAACCATTCACATTGTTTCAAAAGCTTCCATTTTTCCCCATGTCAGTGGATCTAAAAGTGAGCTAATCACTCATAAAGTGTACTATGATTTGATTTGAGACTAGAAAACATATTGAGGGTACAAGAGATGCCTGGCATGTATTTTCGCTGGCTCAAGCTCCCACCATATGGGATCACTATAATAAATGCACAATTCCTAACATTCCTTTTCAAGTAGAGAGTCTTACCCTTCTTTTAATCGCATTACACGATCGTCACTTGAAAGATTCTTATGTCCCAACCACCTCATAAACTCAGGAGACAAGTCTTTCTTGTCAGGGTGGATATCTCTGACAAAGGAATCATCAACAAAAGGAGTAACCTTCGCCCCACTGCCAGTCTTAACCAAAGCTCTCAACCCAGACTGGAAATCGGAGATGTAAAAATCCACGACATGCCTCTATGAAACAAAATAAACAAAAATTAACAAAGCCCCATTGCAACTCAAATTTTAAGCTAAAAGATTAAGTACACTTATTCCGAGAGCATGCAACCATGCACCATCCCCAGGTTATTTAAAAAGGAAAACTTCATATGCAGTAGAGATATTAACGGTCTGGTTAATATGAGAGGGTTACTAGTTTGGAACACATATTTTCTGGCTATACAAGTAGAACGGAAAACAGTTCCACCAATGTGGAGGATACAAGCAGATATGGACATTTCCCTATAATCCTAGTGGTGATCATAAGAGGTTAGAAGTTCTCATTCAATGAAAATGAAAAAAAATTAAGTGTGGAAAGAAGATATCGAGCTAGCTATGCACCTCTGACGATCTTACGCCCCATGAAAAAGGGCGATGGTTGGGGTTGGCTGGTTTTGAACCCCAAGCTCGATACTCAAATAATCTTGTAGATGTATAAACACACCTAGGAACTCTCTGGTATGATGACTCCAAAGGCACATTACCACAAGTAACCACCTGCATACAGCATTTAAAATGATTAAGCAAAAGAAAAAAGGTAAATGATATGGGATCACACACCAGAATAATTTAAGAACACAACCAGGCTAGAAAATATTAGAGCTATCATGCAACAAAATATAACAAAAATTGAAAGCATCATACCCCAGAGATTTTGACGTATTGTCCATTCTTTGCAGTTCTCAGATCAGTATCAGGGTAACGAGTAATGAATTCTACAAGGGCCTTTTTTCCCCAACAGATGTTCCAAACAACCAATGCAGCAACACCAACAAATAGGACCACGACAACCATGAGGAGAATGGCGTTGTGGACTGCCCCAAGAATAAATCCACCAGCAAGGAACCCCATCACAAATATCAGAATCACCAACCACAAAACTGTTTTTGGAATATTTCTCCTGAAAGAATAATCGTCATCTTGATTAAGAGTAGTAACAGCTGGGTTCTGAGCAATGGAAGAACTGTATATTTTCCCAGGTCCAGTAGAATCCAGAGGACCAGAAACTTTCCTAGGAGCTCCAGACGAATTCAGGGGACCTGAAGAAATAGGTCCAGATGTAATAAGACCAGTTGCAGGAAGAACTGGTGGAATAGACCCCGAATTTTGCCGTGTTACTCCACCAGATTGAGGTCCAGAGGACTTCTTTACAGGTTCTCCATGCTTATTCAGTGGGCCAGAACTAGTCTTTTTAAGTGGAGCAGATCCAGGCACACCCCCAGATGACAAGGGACCAGACGTGGTATAGCCAGCACGAGGAGCAGCATTTGGCATCATTGACCCTGAATGTGAAGTAACCCCAGTAAAAGATCCAGTCCTTGTAGGAGCACCAGTTATAGGCCCCGATTTCCTAGACTTGCCATCCATGGAAATATCAAACATTTTACCCAATTCTCCTGACTTTTTAATATCGCCACCTGTGTAAGGCATGGCTGCTGAGCTCATTGTTGGAGCTCTTTCCTTTGGCTGTTCAGGCCGGCCAGACACATAAAGGCCATTACTGAGTTTATGAGATGGGAATCTGGAACCCATCAAATTGTGTTTTGAGAGAACCAAAAGAAAACAACCGATGAAGCAACCAGCACCAAATCAGAGTCTGCAGAAAAGAAGAAACAAACCAAAACGATTTAAATACCATTACGAGATATTGAACATAACTTGATAAACATGATGGATCGAGATTTGTTCATGTTTCTAAGACCTGGTCCCTTGTTCTAAGTAAGCGAGCAGTATGTCTATTCAAATCAATGAGAATAATATCCTTAATCTCATATAGAATCACATGCTTTGAGAAGGATAAAACTACAGTAATTGGAGACAAAATTAGATGAGGCCAATCCAGAAAATTTGCAGTTAATGTCCCGCACAGACATAAAAAGTCAGCCATAGGTTCAGTAAAGAAAAGTTCTTATGGGAGGTTTCACTTGATGAAAAAACCCACAGGGGACGCTTAAGCTTGATCAATTTTGGAATTCAGAGACTTTGCGGGAATATGAAGAAGAGCAAAACTCTCCATGTTCTGGGAATACTGGGAAAAATAAGATAACTCAACTTACACTACCAACAGTAGACAAGTTGGAATAACCAATGTCTAATGGAAGACGAAATTAATTTGGACCAATAACCAAAACTGCCACCATGAGGAAGAAGCATGAATTCTGTACGAACTTTGTTAAACTCCTAGAAACAAATGAACTTAAACCAATCCCAACAAGAGACATTTGTAGCTACTACCATGTCTGCAGCAATGTAACCCAGACTTGTTCAATCAAGTTATTGCATAGACAAATGAAAGAGAATCAAAATCGAAAATTGTTAACTCTCTCAAGAACCTAAAAGCATAATCCAACTACAGGCCCAAATACCCATCACGAAAGGAAATGTCTGCTTCCCTCATCTAAAGCGTCTTCGTACAGTTGGAAATCAAAGATTCAGACTTTGAATTCTATTCATTACCCTCACATTTTCCCAGCACCGACAAGCCCACCAAGTTAAGATCAGAACCATAAAAGAGGCACCCTCGCACACAAACCAACAACGTTTCTAGAAAGACCAAACATTCACAACCCAAATCAGAGACGCCCATATCCACCACATTTTGGAGTAGGTGAGCACAATGCAGAAGATCTAGGAAGTGGACAAAAAAGAGGGGAAAAGAACAAAAAGGATAGATGGATGGATAGATAGATAGATAGATACCTGAAGAAACAAGGAGTTTAAAGACTGAAACGCGGAGCTTTCCAATCAAAGGACAGGAGCTGAATTAAGAAGGACAGCAGCAGAAGCATTAGCAGTGGGAGTATGGTGAGATCCCATCTCTATAAAAGTCGCCATCTTTAAAAATTTTGTTTCTCTCTCTAAATCTCTCTCTCTTGAAAGAGCCGCAACAGCTGGTGGGTTGTCTCTACCTGCAAAGGAAAAAAACCCACCAAACAGAGTGTGAGTGAGGAAGGAAATGGAGTGAAAATGAATCTTTTTCTTATAATATTGCCTGAAAACGAACCTTTCACCTTCCCTGTCTCCCTAGTTTAGTAGTGGTAGTATTATTAATTTATTTTTTTTCTTTTTGGGTTCATTTGTTTTGTTATTTTTAAGGTTATTCTGTGTCTCTGTCTCTGTTACTACTTGTGCTAGACTGCTGGCTGGCTGGCTGGCTGGCTGGTAATGGGTGTATGTATTGTATAGTACAGTAGTAGTAGATTGAATTTTGCGTATAAAGAGAGATAGATAGAGAGAGATGAGATTGAGGAGGTGGGTAACCCAGGTAAGTGAGAGTGAGAACACTAAACACTAGAGAGTTTTGGGAACTAAAACACTAGAGTGTAGTAGTTTACAGTGATGAAATATCATACCTACCCCTCCTTTTTCTTTTGTATTTTCCTATCAGCCCTTTTATTAGTATAATTTTATCATATTCTTTTATCATGTGAATCTATATCAAAGAAGAATTATTATTCCCTTTGATATTTCTTTCCATTTCCATTATTCGACTGCTTGCGTATTTTTACCCTGAAATAGGGATGAAAAAACTTCTTGTTATGGATTTGGAATACATGGGTTTATATGGTATGGGCCATATTATGGTGGTGGTACCTAAAATGGATGGCAAATTCAAAGTCAATTTGCAAGGCAGGACCAATGGATTTTGGAGTTGGAGGGGGGGAGCACACCTCAGGCAATCTAGTCTTAGCTCTAAAGTGGGTGTGAGCTGTTTCGTACTCTTACTGTAAAAGATTCGCTAACATTAATAATAAATCTACTGTACTAAAAGTCTACTAAGTAACGGATGATTATATTATATTTACCTAGTTTTTTGTCCTCCTCCTCGTACACGCAAAGTTTGGAGTTTGGAGAGTGAATTTTGTGCATACGTACGTACACACTCGCAAAGAAAAAAAAAATGTAGAATGCGGTGTCATCATCTTAAAATTTGTTTGGAACAGCTTCATTCATGTGAGCAATGGATCATGGTAAATTAAGTTGGTTTATTTATGAGACCCACTTGAATTATGAGCTAGTTTCCACAAAGCCTTGGAATAAAAAAGCATGAGATCCATTCAATTGGACTTGGGCTTAATCCGATGGGTTCAGGCACAAATATAATAACCCTGCTAGGCTCAGCCCAATACAACCCAACATTCATTTTTGGTGAATGTGGTGGTGTCATTATTAGATTTGGATGATAAAATGCAAGGAAGTATAGGAGGAGGAGGAGGAGGAGGACGGGGAACAAGTTCATATATTATTATCCTTGTGTGCTTGTTGATCATCATCAATATCGCTCATGGGGGGGGAAGAATTATCGAAGGAAGATCATCAGGATCATGAAGAAGAGAAGACGCCAATCATTTCTGAGATGATAGGGAGCATCTCCCCATTCTCTGCAGATTCTCCTGCGACCACTGTGAGGACGACTAGTGGCCGCGCAGGTTATATGTGCAAACCATTTATCATACGAAAATGTGAAAGCCAATATATAGGATTTTTTCTACTTCTAGAACCCGAGCGGAACAGTTGACCCTACTGATGTTGCCCACTTGGAGTTCAGAAACTACAATGTTCCCCAAGGAGATGGTGTGAATTTGTTGGGACAAGTACTAGGATACTGGACAGAGAAGATATATATATATATATTCTGTTCCGTTCCAGGAGTGCCTAACAATCCTGTGTCACTGCTTTGGGTGGAAGTAAGCAGGAAGTGGCTCAAACTTGCAGCCAGCTTGGAGGTAAGAGACGCATCTCATGTCCGCTATCTTTTCTTCTGTTTTGGTTACATTTTACATACATTGCATAGATGTGTCGTCGTAATTTTATTGTTTTGTAAACCTTTAATGCTTCAGGGGATGGAACTGGAGAGAAGCGTTGATTGGAGCTTTTGCCTTCGGGAAAATCCTAAGTCAGCAGTTGGGCTTAGCGGCTCCACATCCAACATCTTTATGGGACAATGCAGCTTAAAGGGATTTTCTTTCAGAAACTTTCAAGGTTTCATCTTCTGATATGGAGAGTTCTGCTGTAGTAATCGTAAGATTCCTTATTGTCATTTTACATTTGTTTTTCTTTTTGCAGTTTAATGCATGAACTTTTCAGCTAGGCAAAACCTGTGATTGAATACAAGTAATGTTCTTCTGGTACCATGGGAAACCTGCAGAGTGATACTACTCTATATTAAGTCATGTCTGAACTTCTGATTCTGAGCTGCATAGGTTGTTGGCTCGTGTACAAACTTATGTAAATCAATCCTGACAATCACATAGCTAGGTTGATGAAGGATTTATATTTCTCCCAAATTTTAAGAGTAAATATGCGCAGCTGGGCATCAGATGCTCTTTCTAGAGCTAGTTTCCTAGAAAATTTCTTACAGTTTTTACTGGCAAAAGAGCCTAATGCTAGCAGCTGTACATTGCTTGTCCAGACATGCTTGCCAAATGGATTCCCTTCCCTTGTCATCTGTGGAATGTCTGACTTAGCCGGACGACAATCAGGAGAAAATAGAATTGACAAGTTCGGTTCCCTTGCAGCTCTAAATACTGCTAAATCTGTTCTTAAATTTATCTCCAAGCTACCTGTAAAAGGCGTAGCTCGACTATAGTCTATAGCTGCTGGTGCATCAGCTTTAATGCTTACAAAAACCACAAAATGGGAGCTACAACAACTTGCAGATATGAAACGAAGTGTTTCCACAAGCCCTCCTCACGCTTATATACAGAAATGGAAGAAAACTTCTTTCAAAATTATCTTCCACGAGAGTACTTAAAAGAAAAAAGTCTGTAGCTCAGCGTTGGCAGGTTCTTATTCAGTAAATATTGTAAGGCTATGAACTGAGGTTCTGAGGAATTCACATCTTGTAATTGCAACATTGTGAGATGCATATTGCAGATTATGGTCTACATACATGTGGTGTGCATAAATTGTTAAAAAATATTAAAATTTTATGGTTCATTATGAAATTTTATTTTAAAAAATTATTAAATTTTATTTTATTTTATTAATAATAAAAAGAGAAGGATATAATTAGTCACTCTCTAATTCTCAACAGCCACTATCATTAGCTTCCAAATTCCCCTCAATTACTATTATACGATGTTTTTTTGCAGAGAAACAATCAGGTAATGTGTTTTACAAATTTAGGAAAAAAACCCTAATTTATAATTTGAACTTTTAAGTAAATTTGATGCTTTGTTCTCTTGTTTTTCATTGTATATTGTTTATTTAGTGCTTTGTTTTCTTTCTTTTTGGATTGAATTTCATAGTTTCTTTTTTTTTTTAGCAACATCTTCAAAACAGTTCTTAAAAACTAAAAACACAAAACAATTCCCAAACGCACAATTAGAGTGGGGAATAATAAAATGCAAGAAAGTATAGGAGGAGGGAAAACAAGTTCATGTGGGGGTAATGCAAAGTGTGACATGCATGTACTAGCTCCAAACCACGTGTCCTCCGACACGAAACCATAAAGTGCCACGTCTTACTCTTAAGACAAAAAAAAAAAAAAACAGTTTGTCCAATCTGTCTCTTTGCCTTTCCAAAACTGCAAAGCGTGTCCAAAAACTCCACCGCGGCCCAAGATTTAATTGAAGTCTTTCGATCACTTTTATGATGGGAACATAAAACCACCGCAACAATCGATCCATCACACCCTTTAATTGTAGAACCAAAAAACTAGCTAGTTGATAAAATATATCATCGATCAATATGAGGAGGAGGAGGAGGAGGATGCATACTGCAGGCCGAGGAGGTTGTGCTTGTGCAGTACTATATATTATTATCCTTGTGTGCTTGTTGATCATCATCAATATCGCTCATGGGGGAGAAGAATTATCGAAGGAAGATCATCAGGATCATGAAGAAGAGAAGACGCCAACTATTTCAGAGATGATAGGGAGCATCTCCCCATTCTCTGCAGATTCTCCTGCGACCACTGTGAGGGCGAGTAGTGGGCGCGCAGGTTATTGGGACAAATTCAAGGCTATGTTGAAGCAGGCACAGTTCTACATCCTTCCACCTCCGAACCTAGAGTAAGCAGCTTAATTATGATGCTCTATTGGTTTTATTCTTGGTTTAAAGAAACTAATTAATTAGCAGGCACGCACTTAGTAATTATTAGTTAGTTGATCAGATAATTAGTCTTGTTGGGTTTGCTATTGGGATTAATTTCAGTTTCAGAGGTAATGAGGCGGGCATAGGGAGTAGTGGAGGAGGAGATGGGAGTGGGAGTGGGAGTGGGGGGGAGAAAGTGAAGGAGGCAGTGGTGAAGAGCGTGGAGAAGAGTAAAGCAGCTGTGGAGGATTCTGCTAAATCAGCCGCTCATATAGCAACTGAAACGGTGCACAAGGCTAAGGAGAAGGCCAAGAAAAGCTTCTCCACCAAAGATACACCATCCCATTCCCAAGGAGAGCTGTGATTCCTATTACCATCACTATATGTCTTCTTTTTTATTTTCCTCTACCTCAATCATTCTCATTTTGTAATATTGTGTGTATTTCCTCTCAAAAAAAAAAAAATTGTAAAAATGTGTACCATACAAGAAATGTATATGGAGGATTGTATTTAGGTTATCAGCCTTTGATCTAACAGCGGAAGTTGGGCTTTGAATATCATTACCAGCCTTTTTGTAATGTAAAGAGTGTTTATGGTGATACCAAGGCTTCTTTATATAAGTCCATGCCAAGGCCTCTTTAAGAATAAGTATGCAAATTGGTCTATTGTGTTTGTTTATTTTATTTTATATAGATATTTTTTATAAATTGACTCTCATTAAAATATATATATATATATATATATATAAATTGACGGAGCGAGCATTAAGGCCACTAAAATCTAAATAGTTATAAAAAAAAATAATGTAAACAAAGTTGAAACAACATCTCGAACTAGAATCTTCGGTCACGTAACTAAAAACATTAATAAACACAAAAATTAGGAAGGACATGGACATGTTAGCTCTCTTCATAAACTGAAATCAGGAATTGGATCTAAGACTTGTTTGAAATTAGGGAGGACCTAATATTGATTGTTGATTTACAAAGGATTGAATTGATTTTAGCTAAAAAGGAAGTAGGACTTAAAATGCCATTATTCCTCCCTGGCTGGCTCTCCCATGGAGTGTGTGTATTTTAGTATTTACAGACAGATATGAGATGATGATGATTCAAGAAGATTAGAGGAGTTAATTAATTTAAATTAAATAAACAAACCCAAGAATTAATATAAATTAAATTAAATATGTGAAAGATACACGTGGAGCAAAATAAATAAAGCACGACAACAAAATACGATAGAATAGGAATAGAATAGAATAGACTCTCTCTAGAGGAGAGGAGAGGAGACGGACGCACACTCCTCCCTTTTCTCTCTAATTTTTATTTTCCAAAATTGCTGCATAAATAAAATAAAATAAATAAATACACACAATCTTAAGTATTATACACTACTGGACCTGGTACAATTACAATACAGAAAGTTGTAGTCCAAAAAAAGAAATATACAAAAAAGAAAGTTTATCCTCTCTTTTTTTTTTTTAATGAAATAATAAAAAAAGGATATTTCCTTCCTTGCTTCCTTCCTTTTCCTTATAGTAGTACAGTAGTATATATTATTAAGGCCCCCAGCCTCGGCTGTTTTTTTATTTTACGCACCAAAAACCGATCAAACCAAACCCACCAAATCCCCTGATTAGATAGATAGATGATGATGGCTCGCTCCCTCTCTCTTTCCCTATCCAGATCCTACGCCGCCGTCTCCTCCACCTCCGCCGCAAGGCCCTGCTCCTCCCGCCTCCTCTCCGTCCGGGCCCAATCCAACCTCCCTCCCTCCCTGAACGAGCTCGCCGCCGAAGATTCCTCCTCCACCGACCCCCTCCTCCGCAAGCTCGAGGACGCCATCCACCGCATCATCGTCCGCCGCGCCGCCCCCGATTGGCTCCCTTTCATCCCGGGCTCCTCCTACTGGGTCCCTCCCCCCAGATCCGGCTCCTCCTCCTCCTCCGGCATCGCCCACCTCGTCGAGAAGCTCGCCAACCCCCTCACCGACGAGCAGTCCCTCTCCACCACCACCGTCCGCGGCTGGCCTTCTTCCGATTATTTCGTCAAAGGTGCTCATTAACACCCCCTGCTCTTTGTTGTTCCCATCTTTCATCTTTCATGAAATCAAATGATAATGGTGGGGGGCATCGAGGGTTTGCCTTCTCTTTTTCTTACTCAGATTCTCATGGATTGTATCATCTAAGTTGAGATCTTGTTGGGAGATTGGTTCGATCTTGAACGATTGTCTGCTTGATTGATTGATTGTTGATTCCTGTACATTCAGGCCTTAAATTCGATGATTTTGAGTCGTGGAAACTTTTTTTTTGGGTTTTAAATTGTTATTGTTTAGCAAAATTCGCTGTCTAATTCTATTTGGTTTTGGTATTGGTATTGGTATTGTGGCGTTATAAACTTGCTACTACTCTGCAAATTGTTTGTTTGTTTGTTTACACTCTTGGGTTCTTTTTTGGTGTGTGACTGCTACTGTAGGTACGCTTCCACATGCGGGAGAGATAGAAGTGGTTCCACCCAAAGTGGTCGTGGAGACGAATCCTACTAATCTCTCTAAATCTGAAGACGAGGAGGAAACATAGTCTCACTCGCTACCTTTCTAGTGCAGAGAGAGCGGCATCTGGGTTGGGTGGGTTCCTTCATCACTCCCTTCATTCCATTCTACTCTTACCTTATGATCCATCTTCTATCTTTCCGGATTTCTGTACCTCAATTGCTTTCTTTTCTTACACTTGAGATATATGGGGAATGGAATTTGCCATTGGTTGGTTATACATACATACATACATTGAGACTAGTTGGGTTGTTGTTTGATAGGCAACTATATATTTCCCAGTTAAGTTTTTGCTTTGTGTATTGACCCTTCTTTTTGGTGTGTATATATGCTTCAGGCTCATCTTGTAAATGTTGTGTAGAAGCAAAGAAGAACGGAACAGCGGGGTCTTCATCATATCATACAAGTGAATGACAATTTGGGCAATGGGCGGAAGAAGAACCTTGCAAATGCGACTTGGTGGAGGGGTGGGGCAAGATAAATTATTTTTAAGAAGTCTCCAGATGCAAGCTGCCTCCTCGAACACTGTATTTAATCACCGATGTATTTCAAAGAAATAAAATCTGCCTGCCTGCATTAGATTGTTGTTTTCTTGATTCCTAGTAGTAGTAGTAGTAGCTCAGGTCTCCTCAAGCTTTGTACATGTACATAATGTTCCAAGGCAATGTCAATGACAGTGGTGTTCTTTCTCTTTTTGACACGTACGTTGAGTATCATCTTCTCTATTTGTAGGAATGGTTGTGGTATGTTGTTAAACTACTAAGGAAAATATAGTTTGATGTCTTCCAACTCTAGTAAACGGGAATGCTAGTATGTGCTTGGTTTTTACTCTCTTCCAACTTTATTATTTGCTGTTTTATTTACTGTGTGTATGGCTAGGCACGAGAAAGCCTAGTGTGGGTGGGTGTATGGCAGAATATTATTAGGTCAGGTGAGGGAATCCCGTACTTAGCACGCTGAACTCAATGCTATTCATGAAATTTCTTGTGTAAACAGAAACCATGTTTGTCCCATGAAGGCATTCTCGCCCAGTAACTGGAAGGTGCTAGAAAATGAGCTTTTATAATTAATTGATGTGTAGTGGCCCTACTGGGGGTGGTGGTGGAGTGGAATCTGTCCATTTTTTTTCTTCCTGCCAGTTGGTTTTTGCCTTGTCATGTGATGCAACATGGCACTGTTGTATTACCCTTTAGCTGCTGGTGAAGCATTTTGGTACTACTTCTCTCAATTTGAGTTGGTTTTAAAAACACGAAGTTCTGATGAGCGCTACCATACCACCATTTCTTTTTAGCATCATCGTCATTCATAAAAACAGGCACCGCTCCTCCTCCAGTATCAGGTATATTAATGTAAGGATCTAACGCTGATGATGACTGAAGAAGTAGTCAGTGGTGACAGTATTTGTATTTGGATTCTCACCCAGACGTGCCAATATTGCCAAAAGATTGAAGTTTGAGCGGGCTCAAGGCAAATACACACTGCAACGTATCGAAAAAGTCCTTTTGTGTGTATTTATGAGTCAATTATAATTCACTACAGACCGCAAAGGAAGACAATGCACAACATGTAGGATGTTGACTTCTAGATAGATGGGATTACCACTTGATTGAATCCGGACGCTTTGACTTGGTTAGCTTTCAACAGAACTCACCTCACAAAACCGCAGGCAGGTTGCTCAATTCAATTCTTCATGTTCAAATCCCACATAAAAAATCACTATTATTAAAAGTCCCCTTGAATTGATGACACGACGTGGATTTCTCTTCCTTTAAATTACGCTGCTTAGAAGGATAAAAGATGTTGTTTCCTTTCCTTCCATATTAGTGAGACACTTATGGTATCGGTGGGAGTAGGACAGTGAAGAGAACCTAAAAGGAGAAGAGCGCATGGTAAAACAAACAAAACATTTCCCTCCAGTCATTCTTATTCAACCAGTCAAAATGGAACCAAAGAAAGAAAAGAGAAAACGGGGAGGGGGGAGTATTTCTTTCCTTTCTAAGACTTGTCAACATCTTTATGAATCAACAAGATAAGAACCAAGTTACACAAGCGTGAACACAATTTATACACCTTAACAAATTTAACAAAAAAAATGTCTTTTTTTGTGTATGAAGATGGTTAATAACTACAGAAAAATCATTGAAAACATACAGAGGCAGGAATTCACAAGACCAACTACAGTCCTTCTGACCGCAGCTTTCAGAAAATGCCAGCCAATAACTTCCATTCAGTTCACTGAGAGGCATGTAAACTATTAAGTCCACTCACAGATTCATGAATTCACATCCACTATGCAAAACAACATTGGCCGTAGGAACAGCAAGACCTGCAGGGATTTTTTTTAAGAAAAAAGGACAAAAAGTATTAGCGAGGATAGAACTGCTTACTGATAAAAAGTGGACAAATGAACCACTGTAGATCACACCCATATAGAGATAAGAACCAAAACAATGAGATATTTATTATTACCAATATTCTGAGATCCATTCTCAAAAAAAAAAAAAAGTTCTGAGATCACTTACCAAGAAAACAAAAAAGATTATGGAAAACATCAGATCAATAAAGGCCCAACATTCTTAGTTCAGTGACATGGCTGGGGCCAAGTTCGGGGACATCCTTGCTAGCTTCGCGGTCTTCTACTACATATTCCTGGCAATATGGAAACGAAATGGTGATGTTCCTTTCCTAAAATAATGACACTGAAATAAATGTTATGGTTCACGAAGAAAAGCAAGGGAAAAAATAAACAATAAAGCCAACCTCATACAGAAATAAGAGAAAGGAAGTGCCCCAAATACTACAGAAACTATGTTACTTACACTTCAACTGGATATACTAACTAAAGTCAGTGCCACAGCAACCCACCAAAAATATATTTAGTTTAGGTCTGGGGCTTGGGTAGCCAACTGAAAACCAATTAGCAGGATACTTCTGATCAATCATCTTCCTTTAGCTACCAAAACTTCTATCTAACAATTGCAATACTTAAAAGGATACTCATGTATGTGGAACTCAAAACATTTAAAAGACATCTGTCTGACCTAAACAAATACTAGATACAGAAACTACTGTTTTTTTAGTTTAAGAGAAGGCAAAATTAGCAAACATTTCAGAATCCCCTATACTTCCAGAATGAGACGCCAAACCTTGGTCAGTTCTTGTTTGGCGAGAACATGATAGTGGCGCTCGTTAATCCTTTGTCCGCATATTATGGCAATGAAGAAACCATAGAGCAAACCCACCAAAACAATAGCTAGAACTGTCAGAAAGACAGGAAACAGTAAAAACACAGACAATAACAACAATGGAAAAACCAAATTTACAGGGACAGTAAAAGGGGGAAACATCATGATGCTGCAACTCATATTGAGTCTTTTAATCTTACAATTTACATAGAAAACTCATTCACATATGAAAACATAAAAATTAACCACTGAGGCTCTTAGATTACATTGGTAGTTAACAACAATGCATTGAAGTAAAGATGTTGAGCACCAAGTTCAAGTATCACCGATCACAAAAGAACTGAACAAACCTATGTCAGCACCGACAAAGTCTGAACCTTTAAACTAATGGAATTGCCCGAAACTTCCCAGTAAAAGAGGCCCAAAATGACATGGCACTACCTAGGGAAAAGAATGAAGGAGAAAGGGGATAGAGAAGAAAACTGAGCAAATCGCTCTCGCTTATTCTTGGTCAATAGTGCCACCTTCCTGCAACTGAATACAAGCCTTCGTTGTCTCACTAGACAAACCTGAATCTATGGACAATAAAAAAGCATCAAGCACCTCCTCTTGGCAATGGACAAAATCCACAAACCAATTGCCTAACTTCCATATTAAAACTGCGCATGAAAGCAAATCATGTTGCCAAATCTTCATCTACCAACGAACGGTTCCAAAATCCTCAACCCTAACTCAGTACTATGCTAAGCTTAGGCCATTATAAACAACTCAAAACACTAGTTAACTTTAGAGCTGTGAGAAATAAGGTTCTTAGTCTCCTTCTTGTTTAAAAGTTGATAAGGTGAGATTGAATTTAAGGAACACTTAAGAGAGAGAGAGAGAGAGTAATTGAACACAATCAAGGATTTGCATACCAGCCATTGTATAAAAACCATAGGGATGTTCTTCATAGCCAAACATTTCTCTGAGTTCCTCCCCATAGAACTTGTATACTAGCACTCCCAAGAACGCAACAACCTATTTCAATAATGCGGAGGTAATCAATAACATCTTTCTATCAAACAGAATAAAGTTGTAGCTTTCTCAAACAAATTGAACCACATTGGACCTCACCCTACTAGCAAATCAATAAATTCATGAGAGGTGTTTAATTCCTGTACCAGCTGAACAACTACAAAAATGAATGCATGATCCCTAGCAACGAGGAACTGAAATTTCAATCTCAACCACCAACGATCAGGTGGGACATTTGCCCGTAGTACAAACAGTGCTCTGCATTCTGTACAATGAGCAAAAGCAAAGCCCTCCTGAAACATTATGCAAATGGCATTAAGCATTGATCCACTACATACAAGTCCAATTCCTGAAGAAAATATATAGATCCGTAACTATCATGATTTTCCAACTCAAAGAAAAAAAATACTGTAACCAGAAGTTCAACATAATTTTCTTATATTTTTCAAAAGTAGTAGCTTTGTTGCAGAAATCTGCTAATAAGGTCTTCCATCAGAAACAAGCATTCACCTTAGTAGACCTCCAGTTATCAAGACATGACCTGTGGACATACTTCTGCGTGCCTTTGCAATGACACGGAGCAATCAAGTCTTCTCCTGATATAAGCTACTAATGTTTCAGCACAAACTATATTTGGAACAAAAAAAAGAAAGAGGACTTGTGGTCCAGGAAAGATGATTTGGTTGTTCAAATCTCATAAGAGAAAAGAAGTAGCAAAACCAATTGGGAATGGAAGACTTTAGAGGGAAAAAGTAGGAAAAGAAAAGGAGCAAAATAGATAGTGAAAGACCTTCTGTATCAAGGCATATACGACACTGAGGTTGGTCAGGATTCACCGGACTACAGGTTTCGTCTATATGAATACTCTGCAATTCATCGCCAAGAACATCAATATCCTGGCCCGAGGATGAAATTTCACTTGAAGATGAGGATCTGTCCGATTCTGGTTCAAGGTTAGAGTGACCCAAGATAGGTTCAGTTTCCGAAATATCTTCACTGAGACTATCATTTGATACTAATTGCATGGCGGAAAGTACTGAATCCGGACTATATCATCAATGTCATTGCAATGCCCGCATATCCTAATAAACATTTCAATAGAAATCAGACCTGAAAAAGAAGAGGAAACGCAAGAAGAGTTACATCAACTGGCGCTAAGGCCTGCAACAGAGAAAAGTCAATAGCAAATATTCGAAATCCAAACCATAAACCAAACATGTAAGATATATGCTAATAACACAAGCCATATCAATGACTTACTCAAACACTCAAAACTTTTGCATCCATGCACTTTGAAAGGCAATACAGAGACACAACAACCCTCAAGGGATCAGAGCTTAACGCGATAACAGGAATAAATAAGTAAAATGGGTTTTAATATCCAGGCTTACTATAATAGACTGCAACTCTTTTGATATCCATTTTCAATCTCCTCGAAGAACAGATTGACTAATCACAAACAGGAGTCCTTGCTCAGAGTAGGAGGAGGGAAATCTTGTCTGTTACGCATGTGTCCTTAGAATCTTAATATAAAGGAAAAAGTGAAGAGGGGAAAGAGCGGGCACCCCAATTTGGAAGAACTAATAAGAAATTCAAAATAACAAACAAAGCTACCATAATTGACAGGTTCTTTTAATTTGCTCGTCTTCCTCAACTCGCACACGAAGAACAGGTGAACCTGAGCTCCATTTTTATCCTTAAAAAGACACATTTTTTCACAAGCAGACCCATCATGAAGAAGCAGTTGATCATCCAAATTTTTTCTTTTTAGCAAATAACATGAAAAAAAAAAAAGAACAAATCTGCAGAATACCACCAAGGTTTAAACTTTACGGGCAGAAAGCGTGCATATAAAAACCATCCAAAAACGTATTGAGTGAGCGAGCGAGAAAGAATGAAACTTTGAATGATTGAGAGCGAGAAATGACAATGTTGAAGGATTAAGGAGGATGGGGGTGACCTGATATTTGACAAAAACTTGAGGGCCCTCCTCATGACAATTAAGCAATGCTTCGGTTGGTATTGGGATTCAGGGAATATAACTAAAATCCCTTTTGCCAGATGTTGATCTAATTCTAGGGTTTGTAGATTTTTTCAAGTCAATGTCAACGAGAGGGAGAAATGGAGGACAAGGAAGCAGGGAGGGAGAGAGAGAGAGAGAGATTGAGAGGGAGAGAGAGAGAGTTAATAATTTTGACAAAACACAGAGCAGACAGACCTTAACTTTGAACAGACCAACAATTTAGCTTGATAAAATCTTGGGAAGAGAAAAAAAAAAAAAAGAAAAGAGAGATTATAGTAGTACTTGGTTAATAGTATGTAATAATAGTATAAATTATACACTTAATTTATGTTGTTAGAGTGACAGGAGGGGGGGTTGTGTTGTGTGTAACTGTGTATAAGATGAGAGGAACAAACAGGACAGACAGGGGATATTAATTAAATCTACCTTAATTACTAAGTAGTGTAACTCATGCAATGCAAGAAGACAAGGATGATGTTCAAAAAAAAAAAAAGACAAGGATGAGTTGTTCAGTTCAGGTGATTACGTGGCGCTTTGGAGTTAGGCTGTGATCCCATCCCATCCCATCCCAGGAGACTTTGTCGTTGTTGTGATTTTGTGAGTCGGTTTATCATATTATATTATTTATATGTATGGATCATTGGATCTGTCTCTCTTTAATCTATAATCTATATGGGGAGAATCCTTCAATTCAAGTGCGACTTCCCCACTTAAGATGATTAATTGTCCTCTCTCTCTCTCTCTCTCTAATTTATATAATCACTGCTAATACTGATACTAACAAAGCTAAATACTACTAGAGTAATAATTTTTAAAAGAGTTTTCTGGATCCATATGTCACCCTCCCCATCCTTAGTACAATAATTAAATGAGTAAAAACCTCCCTCACATCATTTCATTTGGGTGTCAACCTTCGGTTTTGGTTTGATTCTCTCCTCTCCCCTAACAAAGTAGTAGTACTGTCTGATAAAGAGGAATTGAAAATGTAATGACGTTGGCCTGCATTCAGATGATAGAACTGAAGGAGGACATATATAAATATAACTATTGGTTACTATAGTTTTCATCGTCATTAACTTAAAGCTTGCAATCAACCAAAGCATTCGATTATTATTTGGGTTATATATATTCTTATTCATACAATTTTTGGTGTTTCCAAAAATCGTTTCACTATGTCTTGTTCCTCGCTTTTTGTCCTTTTGTCTTCTATCCATTGATGGATGGATGGATGGTGAAGCAAAGAAAAGAGCCGAGCTAATTTAGCTCCTAGATGGACGAGTTAAAAACAGAGATAGATAGAACATTAAAAAAAAAAAAGAAAAAGAAGATAATATTCGACCTTTGCTTAATTGCACGGGATTCGACCTTCTAGGAACTATACCATGCAGCATGTTTTTTTTTTTTTTAATTCAGCGGCATATATTATGTTTTCTTCTCCTTGTTTGTTCTTTGTTTGGCATCCTTTTATCTGTAATTCTAGAAGAACCAAGAAGTAATAAGAGAATTGGAGACTGGCTTGGCCTTTATCTTTCTTTGTGAATTGTATGTGTTCCTTTTTCTGTCACTTCTGGTCTTTGTTCATATTTCAATACAAATGGCTTAAGTTGGACAATTATATGTGTTTGTATTTAGCAACTTTAAAAGAGTGGAGTACTGTTGAGAAAGAAATCCAAATACCCAATATGACACCAACATATTATATATAGATATGCCACACGGTTTCTACGTATGAGTTTGATTGGTGGGGGTGTCAATTGCATAATCCTGAACTTTAATACAGATTACGCAAACTGAGTGAGGGAAACCTCAACAGGGCCCTCTCTCTATATATATATATATATATGAGCACATTCATGGATGATGGGGCAAAATGAATAGTAAGTTGTGAGCATTAGTATTTTCATTTCAAACTAAAAGGAAAGGACTCCAGAAGATAAAATTGTGTTTGGGCTTGCATGCAAGTAGATCATTTCATGGCTAGTTAGTGGTGCAATGGTACAACATACCAACGGGTAGATCATGATAGTTGTGACCGAGACTGTTAGGTTTATACCTACAGTTCAAACAAAAACTCCCGGGAAAGTAAGCGCTCTCAAGAAAAAACACTTTTTAACACCAAGCAGCCACAACAAAACCCCTTTCATTTGGTTATACCATGTTAGTATAACTTAATAAGAAGCAATGCTTTGAATTAGCTAGGACAAAAAATCAAAAGGAAGAGGGTACTGATTGCTGCAAAGTATATTTATAATTTGATGGAGGGGGACATTGCAAGGAATGGTTGTGTTGTTTCTCCATCCTCCTCACCCCCAACACCGCCATCACCTCTCCCCATAAGTGTAGGAGCTGGCGACCAAAAGTATTACTTCTCCCCTTCTCCATCTCCGTCTCCTTCTCCGCCCTTCTCCCAACCCACTTCCAGTCACACTTCCACTGAAAACCTCCCTCTTTTGCATGAAAAGTTGCCAACTCCTGCACCCCTGCCATCGCCTTTCTCATTGGATCAGCCTCGCCCTGCAGATCATAGCTTGGATACCAAGAGCTCCTGCCTTAAGGACTTGTAAGCAATATTAATTTGCCATTCCTTTTTTTGGTGGCTACCATATATTTTATAGTAGAATATGGGAAGAAGAAAACTTGAAGCCATGTTGATTCCTTCAACTTTGTGATAATTCTTTTGCTTCTAACTCCACTTTCCCTTCTTCTTACCGGCCAACCTTGGCCTAGTAGGATAATCAGTCCTTAATCTCTTGCATGACATGCAAACAAATGATTCTGTTTCTTTTTGCCTCGTTTAACTTTATACTATGATTCATTGTTCAACCAAAGAAAAATAAAAGAGAGATTTTTATTTGGAATCCCCAAGTGCGCATGGCAGCATCTTCCACTGGGCTTTACGTTTTCATGATGACCTTGCCTGATCCCATGACTATCGATCAACCAGCCTAAGGCAGGGCAATAGACCCTTACAACTACCCCCATCTATGACTGACAGATGAGAAAAACGTGTGGTCAAGAGACGACATCACTTCTGTTTTCCCTAAAAAGTAAAAAAATATGATGATAGAATAACAATAACATCTGGACCAAATTTGCATTTTTCACAGACCAACAAAGCTTACATGCCAAACTTGCTGAATGAATGCCTTTCCAATATAAAAATGCAGGCTAGAATGGCTCATACAGAGGTGCTGCCAATGTGGTTCTTAGCCCAAACAAGATTCCAGACATCCCAAAAGAATCGGGGCCGACTCTTCTCATCAACAGTTTGTCCCCGAGGTTTTCTTACAACACATCCATTATCGGCAAGAAGCTCATCAGATTGATTAGTGGCAACAAATATTTAATTAACAGAATATCACAGGTTTACATGTGGATCATTGTAACAAAATCTCATCTACAACATGTCCGAATACTCTCTGTTCATTTCACAATTCAGAATCTAATTCTTTTATAGCTACTGCTGATTTTGCTGTCTCTGTTGTGCAAAATTGGGATGATTCTGTGCTGTGTTTTGAAGTCCCATCATACCCGACTGTAAATTCTGTGCATTTGGTTGCATATTACCGAATGTTCCTTGAGAGCCTAGTTGTTGCTGCTGCGTTGGCTGCTGTGGCTGAATGGGCATCATACTACCAGGATTGGATACTCCCATATTAAACACTGCAGAAGCAAAACGATTAAGAATTGAATGAAAAGGAAAGTGGGATAGGGATCAATGCAAGGTCGTGTATATCAACTATAGGGAATAGGAAGAGCATAGTTCATACTCTGATCATTCAGGATTTGGGATGGATGAGTCCTCTGGGCGTTGTTCCCAGCCAGCCCAAACTGCATAGAGAAAATGAGGCGTTACTAGCTACATCCTTGAAGATTCACCAAATTATGGTACACGTGAAACCAAGGCACACTCGGGAATTGTAGAGAGTTGAATGGAAACGGCCAAATACATGAGAGAGAGTAAACATGCCCAAAATTCTATTGCAATGTCCAGTCCTGATGAGAGAGACTATAGTTGCCTAGCCTACTAGCTAGAACTAAAAACATTATTCCATATATAAATGTGACCAGATGCATATCAGAAAGAAAAAATTTCCTGCACCGCAAGAAGACTTATGAACGTAATGAGGCAGCCTGTACCTACTCTCTGAAGCCCCCCACATAAAAAACAGTAATTGTTTCTGACCAAATAAAAATATTTTCCTATTAATGGGATGTTTTTCAATCAAGCACTAGCAAACCAAAGATCCCAGGTCTGTCCTTTTTAACGAAACCACCTTGTACCCCCATATATTGAAAAGACCCGCCCACCCACCCACCCTCATCCCCAAGGCTTCCTGTTTCTCAAAAAAGGAAATGACACTGAAAAGAATAGTGGAAATTACCTGCATTCGAGGAACAAGTGACTGTGATGACATGGTGGCTGACATGTTTGGTATCTAAATTAGGCAAGCACAATAAAAGTAGAAAATCCATGAGTGTAACAATGTTTTAATTAAAGCCAACCAACAAATGTTAATGATCATTCACAAGAGAAAAGAACAGCAGATCATGCAACACTAGAGGAAAAAATTTAACTCACCATCTGGGTATTTGGTGCCCCCTGAGCAGCATTAAATAAGGCATTATTAGCAGCACCAGAAAACTGGCTTAAACGGTTTAACTGATTTCCTTGATTGAGTTGGCTTTGACCCATGCCAACATGTCCTGCGGATAGCTGCCTACTCTGAAATTGCTGGTGACCTAGAGGCTGAGAGAATTGCATCTGATGCTGTCCATGTAGCTGGAGAGATTTGAATAGTTAGCCAAGCAACTAAGAGAAAACCAGGTCTAAAAAGGGGGAAAAACAGCACACTTGCATTAATTCTTCGACCAGCACAAGCCGACAGAATTTCCGGCCAAGCGCTTTATATAGAATTAGTGTTACCTGCTGAAACTTCTGCTGACCTTGGCCTTGCAAATCATGCAGCTGGGACAGCTGGCTCTGTACCAAAGTTTGAAATTACTTAACATACTAATAAGCGACTAATAATTCAAATAAACTTGGAAAAGAAAGAGACAACCTGAGCTGCTAGTTAATTTTATGAATCCTACAAATACTGATTGACTCATTCTACTCTCCCAAAACGAGCTTCAGATAAAAACAAGACGTGTTTCCAAACAGGAAAAAAAAGGAAAGAAAAGGAAACATAATGAAGCCGAGTAGGTGATGTCCAGCTCTATATCTAGCTCTTCATCATGAAATAGGAAAGCGGAAGCACTCAAGCTCATTGCGTGATCTTGTATGCCAAATGTTCAAACAAACTAGGAAGCTTTTATTTAACGTAAGGTTGAAGTTTTGAAATCTAGTCATGTCAACAAACCTGACATTTGCATGTTTGAGATTTTCAGCACAAGCTATGTTTCATGTCAAAACATTTTAAACCTTCGTAACAATATGGTTTCATTACATTAGGAGCAATGGTATCACATTGTAATGAGCTGCAAGAGCAAATGCCTTATATGGTAGATATTATTGACACAAAGTGTAATGAATTGTTGGCTTAATTATTTTTAAAAGGCAATAAATAGAAATGCAAGAAAACCACACCTGTCCCAATCCTTGCATTGTCGATTGTCTGTACTGTTGCTGAGCAAGAAGTTGCTGTTGATGCTGTGGTAGTTGCATCATCTTTTGTCTTTGCTGCTGCTGCTGCTGCTGCTGCTGTTGCTGTTGATGTTGCTGTTGCTGGACTTGCTGTCCAGGAGAAGGCGTGTTCATCATGGTTGGACCAGACCTAGGTGAGTTAGCATATGGCAACGGCGATGGTGCTGTATTATCAAAGGAAGTGACACCTGTTGCAGCAGAGGGAGATGCAGTTGGTCTTCCAATTAGTGGTGTTCCAGAACCCTGTTTAAAAAAAAGGTGAGGAAATGAAATAAACAATGACACAACAAAGCGCATGCTGAAGTTCACATCCATTTAACAAAAAGAAACCATAAGCTTCTCATCTGGTTGCAGCAAGAGAACGAAAGCTTCTCAGTCGCTACCACAAGAAATTTTACCAGCAATGTTAAGAAAACAATTTTGAGATACATGCAACTGAACAGAGAACTTGTCCAAAAGTTACTACCGCCAGACAATAAAAAGCTATTAATTTTGTTTAATTGAAGAAACCCATCCGACTTCCTGAGATACGAGACCACATCCACCAATGCCATTATTTTATTTATGACACCATGCCTTCTTTCTTTCCACTTATCCTATCATTCTTTGAGATCAGTGCATCCTATGGCTATTTAGTACATGGCCAAAAGATCTCAGACTACATTCACTGCAACATCAAGGAGTTTTAATGAAGTGGAATACTCAATGACAGTAAGCAACAACATGACCATCAGCAGCAGGGACCGTGATAAGCTCAGGTAATGATAAAAAGTTGAATATGAAGCCATGCATACAAGATAATATGCAAAGAACTGGAACCGAAATACTTTAGAGAATGTATGATCTAACCTGCAACAATGGGCCCTGATTATTCATGTTATTTGACGACACTGGTGGAGTATTTTTCATATACATTCCTGTAAGAGAAAGTTTTTGAGAACCTCATCAATGCCATGGACCTACTTCATAGCATGTGGCGGTTGTAATCAGGCCTGCAGAAAAATTTACTTTTGACATTACCGGAAGCATCAGGTAAGCTATGCACTCCGTCGCTCACAGCCAGCACATCAGCGAGATGTACTGGAAGTTGAGATGTCATCTGCCTCTGCTCTCCAGAGACACGTAGGCCTGCGTTCATATAAAATTTGAAACTTGTTTACATAGTTCATGGTCAGGAAGCTCAGCCAAACGCCGGGCTTGTGATAGGCAACGTATCCAAGTAAAACGCAGGAAACAGAACTGCCAATATCCAGAGCACATATTTTTGTTTTTATTTTTTATGTTATTTTCTCCCAAAGAAGCACAAATATTAAAACGACAAGGAGTATCTTAACAAACATGAATATTTCCAAGACTCTCAGTTATCAAATAGCATTATCTAGTCAAGACAGATAGGCAAATGTAGCTCATCGAAGTGCTTTGTATGCTGGCAATTGAGAGATGAGAACATCACCTTCACCGAAATTGACAGCAGCCCGAAGCAAGTTCTCTTGTTCTTGAATTTTAGCAGCCTGAACCTTATCTAGAGTCGGAAGAATGGTTGGGCCTTGACGGGTACCAATTTGATAAGCTTTGCGAGTATCTGCCAAGATTTTCTCAGCGCTTTCGCATGCTGCCGCAATCATGTCAATTCTGGCCTGTAAGAAAACTAGAAACCCAAATGCTTGAGAAAAGCAGCAACCAATCCATTGGTGATGCCCAAAAGAACTTTGAAAACTGCACCTTTAACTTCTCGATTTGTGAGGTGACGGGCAAGTTCTGCATCCCTTGAAGCAACTGCTCTCTCTTGGAGTTGTCTTCCACTTCCATCTCGGGAAGTAGCTTTGAGGACAACATAACCGGCAGAACTGTGAAGAGCAGAGTTTAATGTTGAGAGTTGAAGAGAAAAATAATAGTAACACTAGTATCAAAAGCAGGCGGAGAGTGGAGGAGAATGGTACTAAAGAGAAGGCTTACTTGTGGCATTTTCGGCGTTAACATTCTTGGGATGGACAACAAAGGCCTTGGAGACCTTCTTAATCTCGTCTACGATGTTGAAAAGCTCCAGGTTCACCATTGAATACTGCCCCAAAATATCTTGCCTGAGTCACCCACAGACCAACCCAACAAAGCAATCATCCAGACAGCAAATTATTAATCGTTCAAAGAACACAACTTGATCAATTTCCAAGCCAGGAAACCAGAAACCCACATCAAAGATTGTTTTTTTTTTGTGTGTGTGTGTGTGTGTGTCCTTATTGGTATTTAGTTAAAAGGCACGAGCCATCATCAAACATGGAACGAATTAAAATTAAACAAGGCAGAAGAGAAGAGATGAAGGGGTGTAAATTTGAGAATAGAAGAGGGAGAGACCATTTGGGGGTGGTGTTGGTGCGGGAATAGGCATCGAAGTCTTCGAGGATGCGAGTGATGGCCTTGAAGAGGCTGATGGCTCGGGTTTTGACGGACTCTAAATTGAGCTGCTGCTGCACAGCCTGGTTTAATCTCTCCGCCACCACTACCGCCGGTGGTGCTTGCTGTTGCTGTTGCTGCTGAGAAGGATCTGCCTGCATCACTCCCTCCATTGCTGCTGCTGCCATTGTTCTCCTTTTTGTTTGTGTCTTTTTGTTTATTGATTTGATGATGTGCTTTCTTTCTTTCTAGTTGAAAAAAGGCACAGGGCAACAAAGAGGAGAGGGAAAGAATTATTACAATTACAATTACAAACCCCCCAATTCACACTCTGATAGTAATATCTTAACGTTTGGTTTCTTTTTTGTTTTTGCAATTGCATGCGCGAAGGAGGAGACAGGAGAGAGAGGCAGATGAGCTGAGGGGTGTCGCTTGTTTTTGGGTTTTGATTTTGAACATCAGTTTCTCGCACTTGCTTTTATTTTGTTATTGCTGTGTTTGTGTCTTTCAGTTCGGTTCGGTTACCGCGTGCCGTAACCCGATTCTTACCGCAGTTAAGGTACGGTATAGTATAGTATCGAAATAAGGGTATAAGGAAGCCAGACATATACGCAAACCGAACCGATATGTCAAAACAAAAGACAGTGCGTGCGAGCGAGAACTAAAACTAAAACCAAAATAAGTAACCAATTGAGGTTGGTTCAAGTACTAAGCGACTTGTTTGTTCCGCTTAAACGAGGTCTCGAGTTCGAATCCTGGTGTATGTAGAAAATCTCATTTGGGAGACTCACCCAACATTACTTAATTTGGGAGACTCATCCAACATTACTTAAGTACGCCACCCGAATCGAACTGGGTTTAGTCTAGTGCCTTTAATAACCTTGACTGGCCGGGATACCACTCGGAAAAAAAAAAACATAAGTAATGGTCTTATCGGAAGGAGCAGCCTTCTGTGTGTATGACCACAAAGTGGTGGCCACATGTGCCACTGCCTAATGCCACCTAACCACCAAATACATATACATAACGACTTGGAAAAAAAAAAAGAGTCAAGCTTGTACTTTTCTGTTCCAAGTCTAAGCAAGCAAAAAATCACTTCACCCTACTTCCACTTCCACTTCATTCATTTTGGTGGACTACAACTACAACTAAACTGTTCAGTTAAGTTAACAATCACTCACTCCCTCCTATTCTTCTTCTTCTTCTTTCCAAAAGTCGTCAAGTTCCAACAATGGCAGAAGCCAAGACCGTACATTCACCCTTAGTCACCTACTTCTCCATGCTCTCCCTCCTCACCTTATGCCCTCCTTTTGTCATCTTACTGTAAGCTCTCTCTCTCTCTTTTCCATTTGCATCTCAATCTTCCTCGCTCCATACTCCCTGTACCTTTCCATTGGCAAGGCAAATTCTTTCTCTTTTGTTGTTGTCTTTTTTCTCTGTTGACTGACAAATTAACTTTCCATATGCGTAAAATCCAATAGGATATATAGATCTTGTTGGCCTCCGCGGATTGTTAGTAATCATCATCATCGTAATTATCGAATAACCAAGCCCGCAACTCGTTTTGTTACATCTTAATTTTCTGACAGGATTTTCCATCAGAGATCACTGTTTCTGTTGTATACTTCAGATTGCACTTCTATCTTTTTCTACTACTGTGTTTGTTTGATTCCTTCCTTGTCAAATTCGCATGATGACCTATTGCTTGCATTTGCATATAACAGCATTCATTATATGAGGTAGACCCCTCAACAATTGGGATTTTGTGGTGTATCTTGCAGATGGTATACTATGGTACATGCCGATGGATCGGTGTTGCAAACTTTCGAGTACCTTAGGCAACATGGATTGCAGGGTTTCATTAACATATGGCCCAGACCAACTGCTATTGCCTGGAAAATCATTGCCACTTATGCAGCATTTGAGGCGGCACTCCAGCTTCTTTTGCCTGGAAAAAGGGTTGAAGGTCCAATTTCTCCTACAGGGAACCGACCTGTTTACAAGGTATCATTTTGGAGTATGCAGTCTTATTCGCAATTGCTTTGCTATTCCCATTACTATCAATGATTGGCAGTGGAAGTTTATTCTGCTTTTCCTTCTTTCCTTTCCCCTATAGATTGCAGTTAACAGCATTTGGTTCTACTCATTAGGCTATTATATGTGATTTTTGCAGGCAAATGGTGTGGCAGCATATGTTGTGACACTTCTTACCTATCTTGGCCTTTGGTGGTGAGAAAAAAATTCTTTCTTTCTCTGTTCGTTTGCAAGGATCAGCGAAAGTTCCTTTCAGTTCTGTTGATCTTTATTTTTTATCTCTAATTGCAACTGATCTTGCTCATTTCCTTATAACAAAGAAAAACACAAGAAGCAAACCATCGTCCCTGCTCAATTGTTACAGATGCATGACTCTTTATTTTGCTTTATCTTATTCTGTTACATTTTCTTTCTTTCTTTCCTTTCAGTGTTGCACTAATGAATAGATTATAGACCCGTAAAACTCTCTTTTTGTGTACGTCTCAGGTTCGGGATATTCAACCCTACAATTGTTTATGATCATTTGGGAGAAATATTTTCTGCTCTTATTTCCGGAAGCTTCATCTTTTGTGTCTTCTTATACGTAAAAGTAAGAATTTATGGTCGGACAACTTGTGCTCAATGCATGTTGTTTTTAGTTGTATCTCTTATAGAAATGTTTTGCATTTGAAGGGTCATCTGGCGCCATCTTCTACTGATTCTGGTTCAAGTGGTAACATCATAATTGACTTCTATTGGGTGAGTTTAATCTGTTATCTGTGTTCTGGTTATGTTATTATCATTATTTCTCAATAAATATGAACACTTACGAGTTTGAGTCTTTTGGAGTATGCATATGCATCGTCTGTCATTCTACTCTAATGTCTTTCCTACTGTTGTAGGGTATGGAACTTTATCCCAGAATTGGAAAGAATTTTGACATCAAAGTCTTCACCAACTGCAGATTTGGTATGATGTCTTGGGCAGTTTTGGCATTAACCTATTGCATTAAGCAGGTAATTAATGTTAGTTATTTGTTTGCTCAAATGCTCTTCTGTAGGTTTGGTGCTTGTAAGCGTGTTAATTGTTAGTTGAATCCTTTTCTTATTTCCTCGTTACTAAACATTATTATTCCTTCAGCTGTAACTTGTTCCATTCAACTCATTTTTGTTCTGAATCTTCTCATTCAAGTTTTGAACGTATGCATAAAATGGTTCTTGAAATCCAATTTTCTATATCTTACCAGTATGAGCAGAATGGGAAAGTAGCTGATTCTATGCTTGTCAATACTGTACTGATGCTCATATACGTTTCAAAGTTCTTCTGGTGGGAAGCAGGGTACTGGAGCACAATGGATATTGCACATGACCGAGGTTTGCATCTAGTCTCCTTATATCATTGCTGATGCATTAAAAGATAGCTTGGGCATGACATAGAATGAGAACAGACCTTTTTAGCTAGTGTTGCATTTTTTTCCTCTCAAGCCACACTTTGTTGTGAGTGGGATCTATCAATGACCTTGATAAATGCTGTTGTCGTCTTGGTGACACAGTTACTTATACATCTTTCCAATAATTGTGTCTACTTAAATGGTATGCTGCAATTTCTCACTGGCTTCAGGCTTCCGGTTATTTTTAAAACTCAAATGGAACTGAGTCCTACGAATTGCTGAGCCCAGTAAAAACTTAATTCACTATTTTCTGTTTAAATTTTGTGATTTTGCAGCCGGCTTCTACATATGCTGGGGATGCTTGGTATGGGTACCATCTATATATACTTCTCCTGGCATGTATCTTGTCAACCATCCTGTTAACCTTGGGGTTCAGGTATATACATTTTTGCTTTCATGCAGTGGCCATTGAGTTATTTTATTTTGTTAGCCATCCTGTCAATCTAGATACTTTTATTTCTCTTATGCCTAGGTTTTATCTGAAGTGATATCCTATGAGGCATAAAAAAAGGAAAAATTTCTATTGTTAAACACGAGTGTAAAACTATGTGATAGTGTTGGAGTTTTGGCTACTTGCTCTTGCGGACTTGAAGGAAAACAATCCGTTCCTAAGCAGTTCACATCCTTGGAAGAGATTGATTCTTACCAGCTATGTTATTGTTGCAGCTGGCACTCTATATACTGGTGGCAGGCATACTGTGCATCTATATCAATTATGATTGCGATAGGCAAAGGCAAGAATTTCGCAGGACAAATGGGAAATGCCTTGTGTGGGGAAAGGCTCCATCAAAGGTGATATTTGCATATATGGTACCTAATCTATGGTTTTCTAATTCTGTGAATGGGGGGAGGACACATAATGATGTATGAAATTCTACAGATCGTGGCCTCTTATACTACGACATCTGGAGAAACAAAGACAAGTCTACTTCTAACATCAGGATGGTATGCATTCTATCTTCTCCATTGGTTTGGTTTCACTTGGTTTGTGTTTGTCACCCAATATTGACTATGATATCATATGTTCCTTTTGGTTTTTAATGCTCAGGTGGGGCTTATCTCGTCATTTTCATTATGTGCCTGAAATATTGGCTGCTTTTTTCTGGACTGTCCCGGCCCTTTTTAACCATGTGAGTCAGGGATTATGCTTTGTGAGGATTTGTTTACGTATATATTTACTTTACAGGAAAAATGTAGCTGATTTATTTGTTTTGTTGTCTCAATTTGTGTTTCTGCAGTTTCTACCTTACTTCTATGTGATTTTTCTAACCATCCTTCTGTTGGACCGAGCCAAGAGGGATGATGATCGATGTCGATCCAAGTAAGTCCTTTTATGTTACAGATAATATTGAATGTCTTTTTTGAAAAGAAAGGAACAAATTGATTTTCCTGTACTGTATCTGGATGTTGGTTTGGTAGTGTAGTGTTGCTAAACATGGCCTGATGCAGATGGTTGGACCTGAATGAATGATGGAATTCGTGCTTTTGCATTTCAGGTACGGGAAGTACTGGAAGTTGTATTGCGAGAAGGTTCCTTACAGGGTCATTCCTGGGATATACTAAGGCATCACTAAATTTGCTGCTTCTTTTCTTGGTGGGGGGCTACGTTGTATCTGATGAATGACACTATGAGATGTCGTAGTAAAACACTTTTAATTGTTCTGAGTCTTGACGACTTCGCAGAGGAACTTATTTACTGCATATTCATCTACTCCATCACTGAGAAAGTAATGCTGTTGATCAATTCCAACTCTTTCTGATGCATAGAATTATGTTGATGCTACAGTTCAAATATAACCACCTGTACATAAGACTTCGAAGCTTAAAGTAGGTGATATCATCAAAAAAGAGATGGCAATAGGACAAACTTCCATCTCGTCCAGCACGTCCAATCTCCTGTAAAAAATGTAACTCTATTTCATTAAGTCGACTCCAATGCTCAGAATACCTTCTAAAGTTTGGCAATCCTGAACCACCAGAATGTACTCTTCCAAGCTGTCTGGCAGACTCTAATGAATCACCTGAAACAGGCTCAGGTATTAGCTTTTAAGATGAATTTCCCCAATATGGTGACAATACAGGAACATCAAACACACCCAATTTTAAAGACTTTTAAACCTACAGGATAGTGTCAGCAGAACCAACAGAACATTGTATCATAAACATTCCTAAACCATCAATTACTACCAGTAATGCTCAGAGGGAATTAAAAGTATGTCAAAATGTTTGACATCAAATTTTGGACTGCATTCACAAATTAGCAAAAGAAATAGTTACGCGTACACCTAATAGTCACACAAATTAGAGTACAGATCTTACAGCTCCTACATCACTCTTGTCAAGTCCCATGCCAAATGCCACGGTCGCAACAACCTTCCATCACAAATGCAAGTCAGAAGTTGTGAACATAGCTACCACTGCTCTGCAAAAAGAGGTGAAGAGAGAAGTAGCTTTCTCGCCACTCTAATTTTATTAGAACAAAACAATTCCTGTATGCACCTGCGATCCTTTGAAGGCAACGCACCATGGTAGCTCTGTGAAGCATAGCATTTGAAATCGATTTTGTCACTTTCAGAAAGTACAGAGTCGAAAAAGTAAAGTAAAAAGATATTCAGCCAACAGTTTAAATACCAACCTTTGCATTGATATTATTATCACACAAAGTATCTGCTGATTGTTTCAGTTTCAGACTGCAAATCAACAGGAAATTATAATTACCGCAACAGATTTAGTGTCTATTTAAGATATCCCATAATTTATTATAACGATTTCAACATGAGACATCAAAATTCCCTGAAATTTGCCGTGGTTAGGTGCCCAATATAGTTTGTTGGAAAACACCTCCTAAGTGAGGGGCATCATCCTTCTCCCTCCTACCTAATATTTCCAAGAGTACAATTTTAGTACGGCCAAGTCATTAATGTAGATAGCTTTATATCCCAGAAACCAATTGCTATCTACGTTGTTCAACCACGATTTGTAAGAAAATGAAAAAGTAGTTCATTGCTATGCTATTCCTTATTTACTTTACCTTGCGGGGCACAGTTATAATACTCCAAAATATTTCCTTTCGGCCATGACTTGGCCAAATAGCTTTTGTAGTAGTAGGGGTCATTATGTGTATGCGATCATCTCCAAAGGTTTACTATACACAGGCTTTGGAATAGGAGACACTACTTTGGCCTATGGAGTCAATCTCACCACCTTGGTATATATTTTTTATCTTACACATATTATTTTTAAAAAAATTATTGTTATATTGTTTGCTTATCTAATATATATTTGTTATCTTTTTTTTTGATAATTATATATTTGTTATCTTTAGGATGCCATGAAAATTATAGAGGAAGCTGGCACATCTAGGCCATGGTTAGTTGAACCGGGCACTCAGCACTGTTGGATATTTAACTATATTCTACAAGCACCCGACAAACCATCCAAGAAGAATGACCCAACATTACCTAACCATGCCTATATCTTGGTTATGATTATACATGTCAAAAGAACTTGAAGAAGAACAAGTTGAAAGTTTCCTTACCCTCCAAAAGCGATCAAAACCAGCTGAACCATCAACTTCAAACTGAAATTCTTGGGCCATCGACTCCTGCAACAAGAACATCATTCAATCCTCAAATTTCCATGCATAATATACGGCTTCATTACGTTTTACCCCACTAAACTTTCAGTCAAAAATGAATCACCCCCTGTACTAAAAAAACCGGTTTTTATCCCCCTAAACTTTCTAATTCACCCCCTACGGTTGACCCGATTCCGTTTCCGTTATGAGATTTAACGGAATTCATGGATGAATGACACGTGACAATATATAGTCCATTCAATAATTTCTTTACTTTTTACAAAATTAAAAAAGAGGAAAAAGATGAAAATGAAAAAAACAAATAGGAAAAATAAAAAAAAACAATCACACTCACCGCCGCCTCCTCCTCCTCCCCCTTCCGCCTCCATCCTCTCCCCCACCAAAAATTCCAGATTGTCGGTCAAATCCGAGACCAGGAACATAACCTTCTCCTTGGGGTCCAATCCCCACCACCTCATGGCCTCAATAAACTCCCTCGTCCGCGGCTTCTCGAACTTCTCCCTGAACTCCTCCACGCACATCATGTTCTCCGACGCGATGCTCGACAGGGCCGTGGAGATGGCCAGTTGCTTCTCCTTCTTGTTGATCTTGATGCTCCAGTCGCGGGGCTTTGGGCCGAAGATGACGCCTCCGCCGGGGCGGAGAGGGGGGCGGATGGAGCCGGCGCGGGCGCAGCCGAGCTTCTTCTGGGGAAGGGCTTGCGGCCGCCACCCCGGACCTCGCCGCGGGTGAGGGTGGAGGCGGTGCCGCGGCGCTTGTTCTGGAGGTCGGTGATGAGGCCGAGGTGGATGACGACGTCGGCGGTGTCAGGGGGCGGACTTGAGGTCGAGGGTGGTCTCGCCGACCTTTTCGCCGGTGAAGGAGAGGATGGGGAGGGTGGCGACCTGGCAGGAGACGGAGAAAGAGGAGTGGTGGTGGGGTTTTTGTTTAGAGAGTTTGGGGAATTTGGGCTGAGAAGAGGAGGAGAGGAAGAGGGAGGAGGAGGAGGAGAGTGAAGTGGAAGTGGAAGAAGACTTTTTTGTTTTTTTGTGAAAAAAAATTATTGAGTAAATTTTTACCACTTTTTTGTGAAAGAAAAATAAATTTTTTTGTTGAGTAGAATTCTTTTTGGCTTTTTTGTAAAATAAAATATTTTTTTGGTATAATTCTTTTTTTTCATTTTTGTAAAAAAAAATTGTTGAGTAAATTTTTTTTGTTGAGTAGAATTCTTTTTTGTCTTTTTTTGGTTTAAAAAATATTTTTATTTAGTAGAATTCTTTTTTACCTTTCTTTAAAAAAAATTATTGAGTAAAACTTTCTTTTTCCTTTTTTTCATAAAAGATAAATAATTTTTTTGTTGAGTAGAATTTTTTTTTGCATTTTTTTTGTAAAAAAGTGATTCTTTGCCATCACTATCATCGGATGGCTAGGATTTTGCCACATGTCACCTATCTATATTTTCCGTTAGAATCAATTAACGGGACTTAAATCAACTAACGGAAAGAGGTAAAATGCGGAATTAGAAAGTTTAGGGGGTTAAATACCGGTTTTTTTAGTACAGGGGGTGATCCATTTTTGCCGAAAGTTCAGGGGGATAAAACCTAATGAAGCCCATAATATACCATCAAACATAACCTGCATGCGTAGCCAAGATATATATCTAGAGGAGAAAAGCACCTTTCGAAATATACAGCCAAAGGGGAGATGATGAGGAAAGTGGCAAAAGTACAGAAGATAACAATGGTTAGAGGGCTAAGACCAAGATACATTAAATAACTCGGGATTGTACTAACATATGCTTTTTCGATAAATTTTGTACTACCTGAGATTGTACTAATATATGCATTTTGGAATTTTAATATAGAGAAATATTTTGTTTATTAAATACGGAATAAATAGTTGCACTGTCTGCTAGACTGATATCTGAGTCATTGTTCTTGGAACCATATAGTTGAATGTCCATATCTTCATAAAAGAAAATAAAAACATGCATAAGAAACTGAAATTTATTGCAAATTAAAAAAACATTAAGAACATTAATAGAAATAAATAACAGATAAGAACATAAATGTAAAATACAAAGAAACTGACAACAGGATTCTTCTTGCTTCATTTTCTTGCTTGCTTCTCCTGGCAGGGCCGGCTCAAGCTTTTGAGAGGCTTAAAGCGAAAAAAAAAAATGAGGCCCTTTCAAAAAAAAAATTAAAAACAAAATAAAAAAAACTTATTTTAAAAGAGGGGGTGACGCCGAGTCCGAGATCACCAGGAGACTTTTCCATCTCCAAGAATGATAAACGAATAGCGATAGCCAACTCTTCGTTTCCCTAATTTTGAATTTTCTTGAGAATTAAAACTAAAAAGCCGAACAGTAGAAACCCACATAATTTTCTTTAGTAGCCCAGTTCCAAACTCCAGCCCATCCTATATATAAGCCCATAGACTATAAAATTGGAGGCCTTATACATTTGGTGGCCCTAAGCCCTAGATTGAACTGCTTGGCCCATTGGGCCGACCCTGTCTCCTGGATAAGCAAGGTATTCATCAATATCTAAAAATGAGTCGGATTGGAAGGCAACATTTTGGTCATCATCTTGAACAAAATTTTTTTCGACAACCTTATTTTTTTCTTTCAAAGATGATTGGTAAAGTTCTACCAAGTGCTTCGTTGTACAGCATGTTTGTGACCAAAGACCTGTCATGCCACATCGATAACAGGCTGTCTCGTGATTTTTCTTATCATGATTTTTGGCATCATTGGCATGTTTTCCTTTAGCCTTGCCATGGTTATAAATATTGCGGTCATGGTAATTAAAATTGTTCCTTCCTCGTCCACGCCCACGTCCCTGGCCACGGCCTTTTCCACTGCATTCGCTTCTAGGAATGGAGCAGAAGCAGTGGGGCAAGACTCATGATTTTTCATCAATAGCTCGTTATTTTGTTCGGCCACGAGAAGATATGAAATTAAATCAGAATATCTTGTGAAACTTTTTTCACGATACTGCTGCTGCAGGAGCACATTGGATGCATGAAAAGTAGAGAATGTTTTCTCTAACATATCAATATCAGTAATATTTTCTCCATACAGTTTTAACTGAGAGCTGATTCGAAACACAGCTGAATTATATTCATGCACAGATTTAAAATCTTGCAACCTCAATTGCATCCACTTATAACGAGCTTTTGGGAGTATGACCATCTTCAGGTGATCATACATTTCTTTCAAATTATTCCAAAGATCTGCTGGATCTTTGACAGTTAGATACTCAGTCTTTAGACTGTCTTGAAGATGATGCTGAAGAAAGATTATGGCTTTTGTTTTATCTTGACTGGATACATCTTCATCTTGAGGGATTTTATGGTATGTCCCAGGCCTTGAGCATCTAAATGCATTTCTGCATCTAGTCTCCATGATAGATAATTTCTTCCGAAAATATCTAGGGCCTCAAACTCAAGCTTTGCAAGTGTTTACTATTATAACAGTAAAGAAATATAACAAAAAATAAAACAAATATTAGTATATATGCTTACTCGATAAATCTTTCAGCAATATTAGTAGAATAATAATTTAGAATATGTAATATATATATATATATATATATATATATATATATGTGTGTGTGTGTGTGTGTGCTTATTCGATAAATATTTCAGCTATATAAATACTATATATGGATAATAGAAATGATTAAAGTAGTAATTGGGGGAGAAATTCACTATTTGATGGAATAATACAAACTTGATCAAGGTAATAATAATACAACTTTGTGGAAGTAATACACCTTTAATAATAAAAGAAAAAGGAGAATAATTGTACTAATGATGGAGGAAGGAAGGAAGAGAGGTGTATGGAAATTTGAAGAGAGTGACTTTATGGATATCAAAGGTATAAGTGTGTGTGGAAATGAAGGGGGGGTATTTATAGGTAAAAATAGAAGGATAAAAACAAATGAGAATAATTAATTTAATAAGATAAAATCAAAAAGATATTAGGTAAAGGAAGACGGTATTAAGATTAGGACAAATGAAATCATGAAAGGTAAATGACCAAAGAGATGAATTCAATTGGATGTTAGGTGTTTGGGATAAAATCTTTACCGACGATAAATTCAAGCATAGAAAAATTAAAATTCAGTTTTACTAGATGATAAGAATGACATTCACCATAATTTATTTATAACACCAATGGCATAATAAGAAATCAAATTAAGAAGAGTCAGCAGCCCAATTTGAAGTCCCTCGTTGAGTTGTGTTGTTATAGAAAAGCCCATGTAACTACTTTTGGACTTTTATCATCATCTATCATAATTATATGCGCTCGCATAACCAACAACGACGCTTAACTCGCTCGCCGTACTACGAACGATGCCGTTTAATTGTCGGTCTGGCGACGACATGTATCTCATATATAAAAAATAAATACACGGATCCCCCTCTCTCTCTCTCTCTCTCGATCTTGATTGAATTTTGAAATTCTCCTCCTCTTCCTATCCTACCTGGGCTATAGATAGGGTTCCTTCCGCTGCGATTTCAAGGTATCGAAAAAAATTGAGGGAGGCTCCATATTCATTCGTTGCATACATCTACCTTTCTATCTCTCTTCCAAACCTCCAATTCCCCTCTTCTCTGTCATAATTTTTTTGGTGGGTAGCTTCAATTTCCTCCTTTTATTAGTTAATTGTCTGTTTGTTAGTTAATTGTCCCCTTTAATCAAAACCCTCAAAACGTTTCTTAACAAATCGCCTTTTGTGTAATTAAAGGGTTGCTGCTAGTTTTCGCTCTCCTTTTTTCTTTTTTTTTTTGTGTGTGTATTTTGTACTGGAATTTTTTACTATGGAGTTGGTATTGGTATATATAGTTGAGAGCTTGATTTTCTTTGTGTGCATAGAATAGAATAGAAGGCTGCAACTTTAGCTTGCAATAATGCTTACTTACCACCGTAAAAATTTTTTGGATTTTTTGGGCTGCGTAGTTTCAATACCGAGGAGATGTCAGGGTACGAGAATGTGGTTGGTGGGAAGCTCAAACTAAAAGGCAAAGCCTTGGATGTGAAGGCCGGAGGGGTTAAGAAGAAGAAAAAGAAGCAGAAGAAGCAGCACGACGGTGATGATCTAATCCCCCAAGTTACTGACAATCAGCTTTCTCCAGGTTTGGCTGGCTATTCCTTCCTTTTTTGCTGCTTAAATTTGGATTCCAACTTTTTTATTCTTGTAAGAAACTTGGTTATGTGTTGTTAATTCCATTCTTTATGTCATAAAAGAAGAACTGGGTCAGATTTTGTGATACTCAGATCATCTCCTTTCTCCTTGGATCCTTGCTTGTTATTTTACGCAGGTTTGAGCCTGCATAAATGAAATTCTGCTGCTTTTGCTGCTGGTGTAGCCCGAATATGATTCAATTAACACCATGGGAAATAAATCTTTTGCTAGCTTCGGTTTTTATTAAAATTTGTTTCTTATATATAACAGATAGTTTTGTCTATTGTAGTATCCTGCGAGAATTTCTGGTAATTGATCTGCTCTCTTCTTTTGTTTTTTAACAATTTGTAGCATAAGAAACTTATTGTGAGTCCTTACTTGGAAGAACAAACCTTTTTAGCTTTAGTGAAGGGAAGGCAGCTACTTTTGCTGTTGGTGCAGCCATAAGGGAGGTTTAACTAACACTATGTGAGCTGCTCTTTTGCTGTAGGCTCTTTGGTTTTATTTTCTGGCATTGAACTTCAATCAAATTAGTTTGTTACATGCAAGAGATAGTTTTGTTGATCTTAAGCTGTCTGGAAAAGATTTGTTCTCTAATAATTTTGGGATATATTTGTGTTTGTCACAACAACATAACTAAACCTGAAAATAGACGTGGTAGCAGTGCCCCAAATTATGCTCTGTTAACACATCATTCAAAGAAGAAAATTGATTGTTGTTTAGAAAAGCCTGATTGAAGGGTGGCTCCAATGCAATCCTGTTACAACATAGCTATGGTTCTTCATCTTATTTGCTACCTAACCAGTTTAGTTAAGAACTTATATTGAAGTTGGAATTCATTATAGGCCTAGCCACAGAAGAAGCAACTGATCCTAATGAGGAAGCTGTGGAGAATGGTGGGAAAATGAGCGAGGAAGGGAAAGCCGCCTCTTACGATGAGCACCTTACGCCCGCGGAGAAACGATACATAGAGCAGAGGGAGCAAATAGATCTTCACCGGATGGCCAAGGAAGCAAATAAGTCCCATCGTGACAGGATTCAGGATTTCAACCAGTATTTGGCAAACATGAGCGAGCATTATGACATTCCTAAAGTTGGCCCTGGCTAAATGAGATCCAGCTGCAATTCAGATCATAGTTCCGCTTGGCTTGGCATGGTTGTTGGGAAGAATGTCTCTGGTTAAAGGGGGTAACAGATGAAGATTGGAAAAGAGTTACCAATGGAATACGGGATGTAGCTGCCTAATACAAGTAGTTGAGTTGCATCCTATTAAGTCTTAATTAGCACAATATGACAGAGTTTTAAGATATACTCGTAAAAAGTCCATCTTTGATTTGATCAGCGGTATCTTTTTTTTTTTTTGAAAAACATGATATTGTATTAGAGCATTAATCTTAGTGGAACCTGTTGTATCAGCCAGTAAGGCATTTATGCAGAAGTTGAGTGGGGGGCATCTAGAACTGTAACTATTTATATATGTGCTAAGGGCATCTAGAATTGCCTCTCTGGAATTTATGATGAAAGTTGATTGTCGAGTATATATACACTCCAGAGCAAGGATAAATGTTTGTAGTCGACTAATTTGCGATTCATGCCATCTTTTCGATCCTTGTTCTTTTTTCATTACAAAAATAAATGAATGAATAAAATAACTGAAAACCAATAATATTACTTTAGCTTTTCTACACAAGCCACGTGGTATTGTAAGAGAGCTTTTCTATTTTAAGTGCCAGCAGCGTGTGGTTTTAATGGCCCTGCACTCATCCTCAAGCAAAACAGTTAAAATTCGTTCTCCTACCTTTCCAGTTAATGAGGGAAGCTGCATTTGAAATAACGTACGAAGCACTGAAAGGGAAGTCAGGATGAAGGCTCTTGATCCAAACCGTAGCTTGGACGAGGCTCAACTCGGCAATTCTTGCACAATCTGTAGCTTTCTTCTCAAAAATTCTCCTATTTCTTTCAAGCCACAAGGTCCATAGGATGGAATAACAGAGAATAACCCACAGTGATCTGCTGCTTGGGAAAGGTGTTAAGAAGGCCCACTGTAACAACAATTCTTGGAGAGAGGCCGGGGGCACCCACATCACGCCCCACCATCTACAGATTCTAGACCAAACTTGCCAAGTAACATGGCAAGATAGGAGCAAGTGGTCAGTTGATTCGAAACTACGCAAGCACATAGGGCACATCGAATCAACAAGAGAAATAATTCCCCGATGTCGCAGTGCTTCTTTTAATGGAATCCTGTTATTGAGTGCAAGCCAAATCCAGCATTCTATTTTGAAAGGAGAGAGGGCCAACCAGGGATACGGTCTACTTCTTCTTATATTCCTGAACTCGTAAATGAACTCCCTACCAGCACTCACCGAGTATTCACCGTCTTTGGCCGCCGTCCAGATTCGCCTATCCTCTTGAAGAGGATTTAGGACACATTCAGCAATAACAGCCCCCATTTCATTCGCCGCTTGAGCTTCCCATTCTCTTAGTTGTCTTCTCCAACATTGTAACCATAACGGTTGTGCCTCCACCGTATTCAAACATACAGCCACCGACTGGTCTTGGCATAGAGAGAAAGCATACAATCGTGGGTATTTCACGTTGAAAGCACCCCGGCCAGTCCAATTGTCGGTCCAGAAGAGGGTGCGCACCCCATTGCCGATCTGAATACGAGAACCCTCCATCAAGGGACAGCCAGAGATGTTTTCCATGTAGCCGGCTCTTATAATATTGCGCCAGACCGGGGAGGCCTCTTGTTCCAGGAATTGAGGAGTGAGAGGAGATGCCATAACTGCACATTTGTTGCGAATAAAAACTGCCCATTCTTTCTCCGGGGTCTTAGTATAACTCCATAGCCATTTGAAGAGCAAGCATTGGTTTATGACCGATAAGTCGATGATCCCCATACCGCCACATTCTTTTGGTACTGCAATGTTTCTCCATGCCACAAGACAAAGTTTGCGTCGATCATCGAAACCTCCCCAGAAGAAATTCCTTTGAATTTGGGTTAATTTCTTTGCAACGGCAACCGGCATTTGGAAAATGGACATGTAGTATATTGGCAAGCCACTGAGCACCGATCTAATCAGAGTGACACGGCCACAAATGGACAAGTACTTACCTCTCCATGATGTCAACTTCTTGGAAAATTTGTCCAGCACCGGTTTCCAAGCGTCAAACTTGCGCATGTTCGCTCCTAGCGGATATCCAAGGTACTTGAAAGGGAGATTCTCCACTTGACTATGTAGCATGGCCGCAATGGATGACACCTCGTTTTGCTTCATGGCAATGCCAATAACACTACTCTTGGCGAAGTTAATGTTAAGCTCAGATAAAACAGCAAATACCCGCAAGCACCTCTTCAGGTTTCGAAGGTACAACGGTTCCGGCGGAGAAAACAGCAGGGTATCGTCTGCATACTGTGGAATAGAGACGGGAACATCCTGGAATAGATTCGCCTATCCTCTTGAAGAGGATTTAGGACACATTCAGCAATAACAGCCCCCATTTCATTCGCCGCTTGAGCTTCCCATTCTCTTAGTTGTCTTCTCCAACATTGTAACCATAACGGTTGTGCCTCCACCATATTCAAACATACAGCCACCGACTGGTCTTGGCATAGAGAGAAAGCATACAATCGTGGGTATTTCACGTTGAAAGCACCCCGGCCAGTCCAATTGTCGGTCCAGAAGAGGGTGCGCACCCCATTGCCGATCTGAATACGAGAACCCTCCATCAAGGGACAGCCAGAGATGTTTTCCATGTAGCCGGCTCTTATAATATTGCGCCAGACCGGGGAGGCCTCTTGTTCCAGGAATTGAGGAGTGAGAGGAGATGCCATAACTGCACATTTGTTGCGAATAAAAACTGCCCATTCTTTCTCCGGGGTCTTAGTATAACTCCATAGCCATTTGAAGAGCAAGCATTGGTTTATGACCGATAAGTCGATGATCCCCATACCGCCACATTCTTTTGGTACTGCAATGTTTCTCCATGCCACAAGACAAAGTTTGCGTCGATCATCGAAACCTCCCCAGAAGAAATTCCTTTGAATTTGGGTTAATTTCTTTGCAACGGCAACCGGCATTTGGAAAATGGACATGTAGTATATTGGCAAGCCACTGAGCACCGATCTAATCAGAGTGACACGGCCACAAATGGACAAGTACTTACCTCTCCATGATGTCAACTTCTTGGAAAATTTGTCCAGCACCGGTTTCCAAGCGTCAAACTTGCGCATGTTCGCTCCTAGCGGATATCCAAGGTACTTGAAAGGGAGATTCTCCACTTGACTATGTAGCATGGCCGCAATGGATGACACCTCGTTTTGCTTCATGGCAATGCCAATAACACTACTCTTGGCGAAGTTAATGTTAAGCTCAGATAAAACAGCAAATACCCGCAAGCACCTCTTCAGGTTTCGAAGGTACAACGGTTCCGGCGGAGAAAACAGCAGGGTATCGTCTGCATACTGTGGAATAGAGACGGGAACATCCTGGACACTAACCTCCTTGATAAGATCGAGGCTCTTAGCCTTTGCCAAGATACGTGGTCGGCCCTCTGCTGCTAAATTGAATAAGAACGGGGACAGGGGGTCCCCTTGCTTGAGTCCTCGCCCGGTGGAGAATTCAGTAGAGGGTGACCCGTTGACCAGGACTGAAAAGGTTGTGGATGAGATGCATTCATAAACCCATCGCCTCCACTTCAGACCGAACTGCATTGCTTCCATTACCTGCATTAAATAGTCCCAATCCACAGAGTCATAGGCTTTTTTGAAGTCGATTTTACAGAGAATTGATTTGCACTTATACTTCTTAAGATATGAAACTACCTCATTAGCAAGGAAGGTCCCATCCATAATATTTCTTCCCTCTATAAAAGCTGTTTGCTGACTACCAATCAGTTTTGGCATCACCCTCTTCAATCTAAGGGAGAGAACTTTTGCCACAATTTTGTACAAACCATTAATCAACGCTGTAGGCCGAAACTCATCAAGGGAATCAGCCTTGGTCTTCTTAGGTATGAGAGTCAGGTATGCAGTGTTTGATCCTTTAGGTAATTTACCCTTCTCTTCAAATTGCTTCAGCATATCAAACAAATCATGCTTGATGAGGCTCCAGCATCTTTTGTAGAAGGAGAAGCAAAAGCCGTCCGGCCCGGGGGCCTTTGAGCTGTCACAGCTCCAGACCGCAGATTTTAGGTCTTCCATGGTAAAGGGGCGTTGAAGCATCTCGGCAGATTTTGGACATAATTGCCGAAACTGGATGGACCCGATGGCTGGCCTATTTCGGTTGGGTCTGCTGTATAGTCGAGCAAAGAAATCCCTGCACTCTTTCTTGATCTCCTCTGGTTCAGACACCACTCTGTTCCCGACTCTAATGCTATCAATACGATTCTTCCTTCCCCTGTTACAAGCTGATAGATGGAAGAACCTTGAATTACGATCACCAAGTTTGCACCAATTAATGCGAGCTTTCTGTCTCCATAGGATTTCGTATTGTCTTGTCTTGGAGTCAAGCTCTGCACGTAGGTCATTAAAAGAGGCATGTTCTTCCCCGGATAAATTCCGATAGTCAGCAACCTTATCCAGATCATCCAATTTCAATTGTATCTCGTCCAAACTCGCTTTAAGATTCCCGAAAACTTCTCTATTCCAACGGGATAAAAGTTGTCTCATTCTACTTTAGTTTCTTAAGTAGACAGAAATGGCCTGGGAATTCTGCACATGATTGCTGCCACATCTGAGAAATGGTTGCCATAAAATCTGGAAACTCCCACCAAGAGGCAATAAATCTAAAAGGCCTATTACCCCATCTTTTTGATTCTTGGGATAAAATTAGAGGACAGTGATCGGATTTTTGCTTACTCTCAGAGAGAGACCAAGAAAAGATTAGGGAACCACAACATCCATTCACCTTCAGCAAACATCCTATCAATTTTACTAGCCCAAAACGTGTTTCCCCATGTGTATAGCCTATCTGATAAGTCAGATTCAATCAGGCGCAGCTTATTAACAAAGGTATTGAAGGCCAACGCACCTCTGTTACACACACGTCCGCTCTTCTGCTCAGGGCCCGATAAGGTCTCTTTGAAATCGCCAAACATGAGCCAAGGGGCTGAGAAATTGTGCTTCATGTGCGCGAGCTGCTCAAACATTCGCACCCTATCATCAATATTCGAAGCACCAGAGTGTTACCCGAAGATCACTTTGCACGAGAACTGCCTCCGCAATTATCCACCATTCATTCGACTCCGATCCTAAGAATCTTTAAAAACTCAACAGTCCCATATCAAAATCATACCACCCCACCAGCGAGGCCACGGGATTCAACCGCATGGAAATCAATGTTTCCCGGCCCCCCATAACTTGTGACAAATCCACCTTCTGGCACTTAGTTTCAGGGAGAAACACCAAATTCGCATTCCTTTTTTGAATGAGGTTTGTTTAGCACCGGAGCATATGCCCCTAACATTCCAAGCTATGAAATAGATCATAAGAAAGAAAGAGAGCAGGACAGACACAGGAGGAGGTCTAGACCAAGGGCACGGGACCTCACCCATTCAAAACCTTCCTCACTCACCATCTCTTTTAATTAAGACGCGGTCCGTATCCTGTTGGCATGAACGTCGACCGATCCCATCCAATCGCATCACCCAGGCCAGGCAGTTTGTTTTGGACAAGAATTTTGTCTTTTTGGCTCTGTCTAAATTCATACGGTGGACTGGAGAATCTCAAAGACTTTCCTTTCAATGGCTTGGTTAAAGCAGCTGTAGTTGTTGTTTACACTTGATGCTGGTGACCGAGAATCAATCCAAGTAGAAGATAAGGAGAAGGTGTTGCCAAAGGGGTTAGGAGGGAGGTGTGGACCCTTTCAAAAGAATTTCAGCCACGTCCATTCTACTCCTCGAAGCAGTCTGGGCGCTCCAGTCCACCAAATGTCCAACATCAGAGGAGGTAGCAAAACGGAAGAAATCGCATTTCGGGGGAGCACCACGAACGGACACCCAACACAGCCAGCCGGTCAGTGGCTGCGTCCCCTTATTCCCTCCATTGTGAACACCAGGGATGCCCACTCTGGTCTGTTGTCCACCGTAGATCTCATATCATCGATCATCGTTCAGAAACTGGATGAGGAAGGAAACTCCTCCTATAGCTAGGGATGATACTATAACAAACTTGACGCCCGCCTTCGTAAAGATCTCATTAACTACACGTCACAAGGCATATATCGGGTCCTTTTAACACTGCAATGCAAGGGCCACATGGAATGAACGAACTATTCACCTGAGATTGAGCCTCGTTACCAGATACGACATTAATTCGCGAATGTCCCGCTGCCGGTATAAAACGTTCTGACTTGGTTTGCTCCTATATATCTGAAGTCGCTCGCTGTTGCCTCACTGTTACTTTTGATACGAGGGCTTAATTACCACTCTAGCAAGATTGGCAGATATATAGTCGAACCCCTTCCACTTGCATCCATCGAATTGATGCGTTGTAGGAGATAATTAAGTTCAACGTCGTTTCTAATTAAACCTCACAAAAGCCAACCGCTTCCCCTGTCTGTTGATTTTTTCCTGCAGGGACAAACACGTCGCCATACTTAGACATGACCAAATGGATCATATCAGAAGGAAGGCATCCATCCATCTGTTAGGTATATATGTTGGAAATGTAGATGCTTGTCATCTGATTGTTGTTTATTGCGTGCTGAATAGCGTTCCGGGTTGGGAGAGAAGTTCTCTTTTTTTTTTTTTTTTTTTTATGCTAAGCCAGTTCTTAATTCCTGCCCAATATATATTAATTGAACTAACTAAATTCCCGCACAGCTATATATAGCGAATCAGAATATCAGATCCCGTAAAGATTGCGGTGGAAGGCATCGAAAGATTCAAGGAGGAGCTAGAGTCACAATCTTATACTAATTGTGGATACCAGTGGACGCCATAAACAAGAAGCTTCTCTTTTCGAAGAAATGCGACAATTAAGTTTATGAAGCCACGGTACGTATATATTTTCTGATCCATTTCCATGCCATGCATGCTCTTCTGTGTGTGTGTATATATATATATATGCACACGCAGAAGCTAAGCAAATCTTTAATTAATAGCGTGCGCTCATACATTCATATATATTTAATTAATTAATTAAATTTCTTTCAGAAACCAGACCTTGTCATATTTGCAATGGATAGTAGCATGCATGGGTCAAGCCGCATATAGCCAAGCTCAAGCATTTAAGCCAAGTATTGCAGTTGGAGCAGTTATCATCTCCAAAATGGATGGTCATGCTGCAAAGGGTGGTGGTGCTCTTAGCGCGTAAGTATGTACATTTAATCATTCAATTGCTTTTTAATTAATCAATTAATTAATGACGTTTGGGATTAATTAATTGGCAGTGTGGCAGCCACAAAGAGTCTTGTCATATTCATTGGAACTGGAGAGCATCTGAATGATTTTGAAGTGTTCAATGTTAAGCCATTTAATTTGTGGGCCGGCCGGCTTTTAGGTACATTACATACATGCATGCATGCCTGCCAAGTGATCAGCTTTATTTTACTTTTGGATGTTTTGCTTCCTTCTGTTTATGTATGCTTAATATGCACTAGTTCATGTTCATCCTCGTATCGATCAGGCAAGTGCGATTGGTCTGCGTTTGTTGACAAATTCAAAGATTTGGTTCCTGGAGATGAGCAGCAGCTCGAGCAAAATATTTTGAATGATAAATTTACCCTGGCCTCTATGTATAGGTTGTTTCAGCAAGAGACGGTAGGGTAGGGTATTTATTTAATTACTTGTTCTTCCTAGCTAGCTATAGTAGTTGAATTCTCTGAATTACACGTACGCACTAGCTCTGCGTTATCTAGTTCTTTCTTAACTTAAGTACACATTTTGGCTTTGATTGTTTCAGGTGCAGCAGCTTGCTCCTATGCTTCAAGAAATCAGTGGTAAATCATTGCCAGAAGGCTGTGGAAAGCTAGGACAGGAAAAGATTAAAAGTTACTTGACCATAATGGATTCAATGACTAAGAAAGGCAAGCGCAAGCGCAAGCCCAGCTAGCTAGCTAGCTATATATATATATATATATATGATGGTTCTGTATATATATGTATTCTTAATTAATTGTGTTGGGAGTAGGTAGTTGTTGCCTGATCGATGTGTCTTAATTAATCAATCAACTGATACTCTACTTTGCTGCATGCAGAAATGGATAGTGAAAATGCAAAAGTTTTGAACGAGTCACGTATATTAAGGATTGCACGGGGATCAGGGCGTAAAGTTAAGGAAGTGATGGAGATGGTGGAACTATACAAGGGTATTGCATGCCAAGTGTTTCTCAAAGAAGGGGGGAATGGCCCCGTTCTATGCCCAAAAATATCATGAGGAATATGCTTCTTCTCAATTAGGTAAAGCCATTCCTCCCCAAATGCTGCAAAATTTGATGAAGCAGTTTTCTCTGCCAGCAATGCCACGATGAGTGAAAATCATGTTCTTGATGCATGAAATGAAATGAAATGTTTATGATTGTATCTGAATCCTCTTTCTGTGCGTTTCGCATGTGCTACTACTTTAGCTCAATGTATCCATCTTTTCAGATCTTTGGTAAAAATTATATATTTTCAATTACTTTTAAGTTGCTTCCGGTCGGAGGCTCTGTCTAATCTCTAATCACAATACTTTTGCTCTTACCGTCATCCATACCACACTGAGCCAATTACGCAGCGTTGAAATTACTGGTTCAATAGAGTTCAGAGGGAGGGTTTGCCTCCTTGTTCTGCACCTAGCGCTATTACCATATTGTGCGATATGGTTACTTTCCTAGTTAACAGAGCTGCTCATTGGATTGCCGAGGCAGAATAGCCTCATCTAATTACTACCCATTAATTTATATAATATACCAATTAAAAATTATATAATATACCAATTAAAAATTAGTATTAATTCTAAATAATATACTTCTACCGTCATTCTTCTACCTCCATCACATATAATACTAGTCTTATTCCCCCCACAATCCATAATATTAATAAAAAATTTTCTTTTTATAGTAAAGGCAACATTGCCAAAACTTTCTAGAGCATTCATAATCTAAACATCAAATGAAAATATCCATCCCGCATTACAGAAAGGTGTTTCTTTAATTTACGATAACGCATACAGATGGAACGCGACTGGATACCAACCCTTATTGCATAAATACACTAGGAGCAGTTCCTGTCTCTTAGTCTTGCTGCCCTCAAAGAACACAAATTAAATGAAAACAATACAAACATAACAGCTATCACATCCCAATTCAACTATAATCAGGCCCAAGCAAAGAACAGCAAAATGGCGTGCATGACATCGACGCACCAACAGGTCCAACACTGCTTCATTAAATAGCAAAAAAAAACCAGCTGCTGGAAGAATAATATAACCCAGACTCTCTAAGCAACACCAAAACTTGTCGCTGCTAAATCACCGAGTCTCATCCTCTAAGGCACGGAAACCAGCTGTCAGGTCATCATGCAACTTGTTGAACTTAGCCACAAGAGCCTCTTCTCCTTCCGCTGGATCCTCGAATTTCTGAGACCTGCAATGTTGAAAGACATATCAGAACTGATTTCTCTTCGATTGCCACGCAGCTCACCATTTCCTCTTCTTTTTGCTAGGATTACAATCACACTCACACTAAGCGATAGAAGAGGTCTCCCATCCGATGCTTGATGAGGCTATAGGTTATCTTCAGACCATCCATACCAGCAGCTCTCTCCACAGCCTGCATGTCAAATAGTGCACTTCAATTCTCCATGCGAAATACAACAATGCTGCTGCTTGCCATTCAAAAGCATAGAAGGATGGGTTCACCATGTTGCATGATTCAAAAATTTTGGTGTAGGAGATGCAAAAACTAATTCACATATTCCTCATGTAAAAACATCAGAACTCCCTAGTCATAGTGCAACCAGCAAAAGTCTTGCAGTAGAACAACTCTTAGCTGGTCGCCGATGGCAGAACATACAGCTAAGAAACCATGAAAGTGGAGGGGAAATTATATGAAACACAAAGCAAAGAGAGGAGAGAGAAGAGAAGACAAAGCAGAGAGCGATGAAAAATAAACCAACCTGGTTGGCCAAATTGTAGAAGTGAATTATGTTGCGCATCATCCATACAGACTTGTAGAACGGACAGAACTTGTCATATCTGTCACAGCAATGCAAAAGAAATATTTTGTACGACAGAATTAGTGACATATGAGACTAAAAGTCAATATCAAATAACTGACAGCGAAAAATAGGCCATAGAAAATCAAAAGACGATGCTGGGGCTTACGGAGTGAAAGCATTCTGAGCAAGATAATCCTCCCTCAGAAGCTTAGCAGTCTCGAGGGTAATCTTATCGCCTTCAGCTAAAGCATCCTTTCCCACAAGCTGCAACAATTAAAAACGCCTTTAGCCTTCAACGATAAGCAAAACCAAGTAATCTTTGCCAGCAAGTGAGGGACATGGAAGAAAGCAATTAAAATTTGCTACCACAAGGATGAGAGGGGACACCAAAAACAGCTTGAGAACAGTACCGTTCCACTTGATTTAACCAAAAACTTTGGTATCATGGAGGTAAAAGACATTGTCTAATAAGATGAATCCACTATCACATCAAACTCATTTATATTCCAAATACAGCTCCCAACTCACTAAAACTCCATGAGATTTCTTCAATGGCTCAAAGATAAACAACCTATCAGTTAATTCTAGCCTGAGAACCTAGAATAAAAGAGAATTGCGGATAAGAAAACCTACTTGGACAATTTCGTTCAAGTCATCTTCTCTCTGTAGAACTTCACGAGCTTTTGTTCTGATGTTGATAAAATCCGGATCAAATTTCTCATAGAAAGCCTCCAATGCCTGGCAAAAGAGATAAACAAACTAATTAGTATGAAGAACAGGTAGAGCAAGCAATATGGGGCTGAGAAGTGACTATTACCAGCCTACAAGAGAAAGAGAGCTTCATGCAATAGAATAGTAAAAGGAGCAGGAAAACATACCCCAGCATACTTAGAGTATGATATAAGCCAGTTAACAGAAGGGAAATGCTTTCTCTGGGCAAGCTTCTTGTCCAAACCCCAGAAAACCTGCAACCATACAAATGAATAACCTCATTCAAAGGAATAACAGGGACAAGAAAAGGCCATGGTGTGGGAAAAAGCACAACTGCGCTGAAAGCTAGATGTTAATAGGGGCGGATGTGCAGGCTCATTATGATTGCCACCTTAATTACGAAAATCAACCAATTGATTACTTAACCACGTTCAACCAAATTCAATTTCTGCAATAATTAATCAATGCTTCCATAACCATTAATTTTTCACACGTTTTGAAACTGTGGAAGAGGTTTTAGTATAAGCAACAAGAAATATTTGAAATAGCAGTGTGATCTGCTCTATATGCTTCTGGGTTCTGAAGTGTAAAAGGACAAAAAAAAAATGTAAGTGTCTTTTACCTGGACAATACTGAGGGTAGCAGATGTTACAGGGTCTGAGAAATCTCCTCCAGGAGGGGAAACAGCACCAACAATTGTCACACTTCCATTACGTTCAGGAGAACCGAGACATTTTACTTTACCAGCACGCTCATAAAATGAAGCTAAACGTGCTGCCAAATAAGCAGGATATCCACTGTCTGCAGGCATTTCTGCCTGCAATAGAAATCAAGAGACATTGTCAGAGACAGTTAAGTTAAACCCACATGCGGAAGGAAGCATACAATCAATCTAATACAAGCTAATTCGGGCGACATCAAAATAAGAAAATTTTCCTACAGGGATTTGAGACCTAAAACTATTCAACCAGAAAAATTGATTAGTAAATAATGCTGCAATTTCCTTGCACATATAATGGAGGCACAGCTACCACAAAACAAAGCTAAACATAAGCACACTACTCTTCACAAACTTAATTCTTTACATGCTGTACTTTTCATATATTTCTCTCCGGTAATAGGCCCTCTTGCTTAAATAAATATGTGGCAGCTTCTATAAACGTAGTCAGAATGAGAGGTTCTGGGACAATAATCCAAAACAGATATGCCAAGTATCAGTAAAAATACTCCATATGAACCCTGAGTATTACAACATGGACATACCACCACCAACACAAAAAATTCAATCTCGAAGATACATTTCCACAAATCAATTTGGGAAGGGACTAACCAGTCGTCCAGAAATTTCACGCAATGCTTCTGCCCAACGAGATGTCGAATCAGCCATCATGCTCACATTGTAACCCATATCTCTGAAATATTCGGCTATAGTGATTCCTGTAACATCATATCAGTAGAAAGTCAAAATATTCAATCAGTCCTTAGTCCAGCAGTAACTGAAACTTCGTGTTATTTGGCCCACAGTGGCTAATAAAAAGCAGGCCTTGTGCATACAAACTGAAGCAGCTCATACGCAAGTGGGCAAAAATTTTAGCCAAAAATATAAACAAAGCAAAAAAATATTCTTTCATTACCCACAGAAATTCACTGCAGTGTATTCAATACCATGTGGAATAGTAAAGGGGAAGAGCCAATGATTAAACTGGAGCAGCATTTACTTTTCAAAATAATTACACACCTATAACTCACAGAAATTTAACAAGCACACTATGACTCTATGAGTAAGCCAGACACAATGAAAATGGTTTCTGTTTTCATCAACATAGTTCAACATTGTCCACTATTCGGCACATCAGCTCTTATTATCCAACAGCAGTAACAAATGATCTTACAAAGAATAGAAACACGAATTACAATGAAAACAAAGCACAGTAAGATGAATTCACTCCTCTTTTTGTTTTGGAGGGATGGAAGGAGAAGTATTGAATAAAAAATGTACAGAAAAACATCCAGAAAGGAGCAACAGACATTCTCCAAACGCAATAAGCAGAAAATCAAACTAAAAACTCTCTGAACACCTAAATTTACTAAACAGAAAAAAAAAAAAAAGCATAAGCACAACAGGAAAGCATCTCTGCTTCATATTCTACACTTTGTGAGACTATCAAGTGTGCAAGACATTCAATTTAAAGAGTGGTTTACCAGTATAAATTGAGGCCTCACGAGCAGCCACCGGCATGTTAGAAGTGTTGGCCACAAGCGTTGTTCGCTTCATGACAGATTCTTCACGGCCATCAGGCAGTGTCATTGTCAATTGTGGAAAATCCATAAGCACCTGAAAATTGCATACTCTAGGAGTAAAGAAATTTGAAGCCCATAAAAGGAGGTTCTAATGTTGAAGCAAACAAAGGCACATACCTCTGCCATTTCATTTCCTCTTTCTCCACAACCGACATAAACAACAGTATCCGAATTAGAGTACTGTGGAAGAAAACACATTTTGACCAAATTAATCACCTGAAAACTTCTTTTGCCACAATGAAAAGCAAGCACCACTCAAGCGATAACAAGGCTCACCTTTGAAAGTGCTTGACTAATGACAGTTTTCCCACAGCCAAAAGCTCCAGGTATCGCACAAGTTCCACCAAGAACAGAGGGAAAAAGAGCATCAAGAACACGCTGGTGCAAAACAGAATTGTCAGGCACTAATGTTCACACAACAAAAAGAAAAGTCGCCAGAGAAGCAACCCCTACATTTGGCATGCACACAGTATGTACCTGTCCAGTAAGTAAAGGGGTATCGGCGGGGAGCTTGGATGCAACAGGCCTTGGTGTACGCACTGGCCAAGTCTGAAATAAAGAGAATAGAAGAATAAAGTTTATAATCTTTTGGTCTTCCAAAAGAAAGTGAAAGGGCTCTAAAAAGATCGATACAAGAACAGATTACCAACCTGAAGCATAGTAAATTGCTTTTTGACACCTTGAAATTCAAGCTCCAGTACAGTATCCTACGGACAACAAGAGATAAGGCCACAGATGCGCACAAAGAAAGTTAATGTCTGGATCACCGGAAATTGCTGAAATTACGAGGCAAAGAAGAAACGGTCGCACCTTCAAAGAATATTGACCTGCGGGGGCAATATAAGTGACCTTTCCCATAGCATCAGGAGGAAGAGCAACATGGTGCTCCATCAAAGTATTCTCAAAGACAGTCTGCATAATAGAACAGCTCTTAGATATGAGCTTAATACAACAAGAAAGGATACGCATTCTTTCCATCTATATCCTCAAGTAAATCAACGCAGAAAATGTTCAAAAGCAATGAACTTACCGCATACAAGTTTCCACCGGTGACGAGATCACCCTCACCTGGCACAAAGAAAAACATTTAATTTAGAGAGAGAATGCACCAAAGCTGAACCCAGTTTGCAGATAATATTTCATATATTACCTATTTTTTTAGGCTGGAATTCCCAGAGAGTGTCTTTGTNGGGAAGAAGAAGAAGAAAATGACTTAGTGCTGATTAATTGTATAGAGAAACCATAACAAAAAAGTGGAAGCGTCAGTGTCATGAGCAACTAGCAGACAAACCTGAATTCCATCAAAAATATTCCCCAGAATACCCGGTCCCAACTCCACAGACAGAGGCTGCAAGATGAACACACAGAATTTTTAATCCAAAGCAAATCAACATATCCACAGAGAAAAGATCAGAGCCGGAGAGTAAAGTGTCCAAGTACCTTCCGGGTACGGAGGACGGGGTCGTTCACCATCAGACCGGCAGTTTCCTCGTAAACTGGAGCCACAACAAACAAAATCAGAACACAGCACACAAACACATACGAACGATTAAATGGATAAACAGAGAAATCAAGCGAAAGAGAGGAGAAATCAGGGTGGGGAAATGACCTTGAATGGTGGCGGAATCTCCTTCCAACCGAATGATTTCTCCGATCAGATTGTCGTGACCGACACGGACCAGCTCGTACATAGCAGCACCGGCCATGCCATCTGCCACCACGACGGGTCCAGACACCTAACGGGGAAGACAAAGAGTGAGGTATCAATATCATACTAAAGCGCAGTGAACAAATCCACCAACGGTATTCAGGTGGCGGATCTCTAACAACTAAGAACAGATCACTCGCTCTATACTCAGAGTAGAGCTCCAAAACTAACGGATCATAGACAAGCGAGGGAACAGATCCAACGGAAGACAAGGGAATAGAATGAGGGAGGGAATTGAGGATGCGGTTACCTTGCGGACATAACCGTACTCGCTCTCCTTCTCCGAATCTTCGAAGGTGGTCAAGCGAGCACCGTAGACGGACGGCATTTTTTGAATCGGCGACGGACGACTAAAACCCCGGGGGAGGAGCTCTCAATCTGTGAGCGATGACGGTTCACTGGTGGTGTGAGCAAAGCAGAGCCAAATGTTGTTGTAAACGGACCGGGGAGAGAGAGAGAGAGAGGGAATTTATGATTGGGGGAGGACTGGAGGAAGATGTTGTCAATTACTACGTTTTCCTCTTTTTATTTTCCTTTTTTTTAATTACTATTTTGGGTTTTGGACTTTGGATTATATTATGCAACGGGTCGGATTGTAGGCTTGTAGATGTGGTGGTGGGGTGGAGTGGGTTTGCCTCTGAGGATCGGACAGGTTGCAGTCGGGACAGCTGGTGAGATCTGAATTGACGTTTCCATAAAAAAATGAAAATTACCAATTTTTAATCGTAAGGTAATTAATTTTCTGGGTTTAAATTTAATCCTGGTTTGGTAATGCATGTAAACTAATATATTTGGATCCAACGGGAAGGAAACCTCTGATTCAGATCATATAAGGACATGTTTTTCTTCTATTTTTTATTTAAAAAACATTATGATGCGAGGCGAGGATTAGTTTGTTTGGTGTCTTCTCTTCGCATTTACATCCATATACATTTAAAGATTTTGTTGTTTCTTTTTTAAAAACTATGTATGTGTCGAAGTTAATGGCACGCCCCTTTTTTTTCTTTTATTTGGGAAGAGTGCAAATCGTCTTACAAACAATTTTAAAAATAAATAGTTTGTAGGTTGAAATCCCACTTATATTGGAATAAAAATTACTTTGACAAATCATCGTGGAGGCTAGATTGAGCGAAAAATGCATAAAAGATGTGAAATGGCTAGACTGTCCAACCAATCAGCATAAATGTTATATCACTCAAAGAAGTGTTATACTATGTTTGGTTCCAATTCTTATCTAAGGTTAGAGATGACTCGTATTTGCAAGGCATCAAGTCATCAATATCAAATTCAACCAATTTAATACTTAAGTCCCTTGTTCTAGATACGCTAATAAACAATCCAAACATTGAGAAGTAAGACATTTGTTGATATATATAAAAAAAAAAAAAAGGAAAAATGAGTAATCCATTCTCTACAATTATCCTTAATAAATCTCCGTCATATTTTTTTAATCCTCAAAAGGCACTGTCTGAATTTAAGTTTACCGACCCAAAAGGGGTAGGAAGATGCGAGACAAGAGGTTGATAGTAGAATCTTGTTATTTTTATATAATAGGCCATTAATGGATAACATCCATCAATATTATCATGTTTGATGGATAACATCCTAAGAGTAACATTTCATATCTCTGTAAAAATTGTAGCATGCATGCATGTTGACTATAGACTTAATTGTTGAGAGTCATAATTCAAATAACAACAGCTAGAACGTTTACTTTTTTCCCCCAAGGAAAAGTTATCTGGATGAGAATAAATTGTTATTCAATCTATTAGGAGATAGCTCCATAATAATTATATTATGGTTATGGATGAGATTATGTAATATGGGACATATTCCATGGTACGGAGAAGCTTTGATGCAAAAGATATTACAAAAGAGCAAAATGTTGTTTAACTTAAGACATTGAAAGCAATTGTTTGGGTGTCAGTTTTGTGTTCATGGCTGCTTAAGTTAAGATGGGTGTTGAAAGTTGGGGGTTGGTAACATAAAAAAAAAGTTGTTTGTGTTATGAAATAAGGGATTCTCATGCATATATCATGACTTATGGATCTGTAAAAATAGGCTGTAATAGTATCCTATTAGGTGCATTTCTAATTCTTTTTCATATATTGCCAGATTTCTTAAACACTTAAAATAATTACATACACCACAAGGGAGTATATCTCTTCATAATTAAATACCAGGTCGATGAGCAAAACCTTGTGCGACATTCGACAAGCCGTGCTTTGTGCGACAAACCGTACTTTATATCTCACTATTTCCCCCTTTTTGGCACAAATATCTTTTTTATAATCGACCGGTTTTATACCTCTGTTGTACGGACTACAGGTCCAAAAAATTCCTCGCTTCACAAGCGAGTCTAAACACAACCTTAATTATGTCTCTCTATATTTTGGCCAATTATTCTGCGCCTACATTCATCAATCAATGTATGTTCATGATCCTCATTTTCTTTCATAATATTTAGCCCTTCATATAATGAATATTCCGTCGACGGTTATTTCACGCCGGTTCCATCTTATTCCTGACACTGAATAATTAATCGAGATCTCGTCATTTTCATTTGTATCTGTGTTTCTTCTGGAACTTTATCAATTGTGTCAAAAAAACTCTTATGGAGGGTTTTCCTCTTCTTGAGGACTTTTATTATGAACCTCTACTGGAGGCCTTATTTTCTTACTGGGGCCATCTTATCTCTTTGCTCCTTTATCTCTATCGAGAATTTTGTTTTCTTTTGGAACCGAGTATATTCTACACTTTTGGCATACTTTAGATTCATTTGCATACTATACTTGTTCTGCTGGAACATTAATTTGAACAGGAGTATTTGCAGCTGATTTGGTCACTTTATGTGTCTGGAAATTGCATATCAATTTTTTCTACAAATGAATCATCTTTTGAACTTCAGGTTCACACTAATTTGTTTGAGGATTAATAATCATATATTGATAATATATTTCAATAATATCTTGATCTATCTTGATCCAGCTGCTTATTTCATCCCCCTTATGTTGAGAAAACTCTTTCATTTAATTAATAACTAACATACCCAACATACCCAAAATACCCAACATATATTCCTAGTCTTCTTTAAGGACGCACTTTACTATGCTGTGGTAGAGCATTATATACTGTACAACAAATGGTCCAAAGATGGGAGATACTGGGTTCGTGACCATGAACAAATTAAATGGGGAGATCTTATGATAACTTGTTGGCTTGATGCATACAAGTACTGCTGCATATAAAATACCATTTTCTCAAACAGTAATATCTCATTAGCAATGGTCTTGCAATCAATTGTAAATATTCAATATGCGATTTACCCAGATCGTTTTAGGTATGAACATAAGCTACAAGATGTTCAACCATTATTTCCAACAATATATAGCATCCAGAAGCTAGCAATTTTAAGTCATTAAATACACAATATTTGAGCAATTATAACTTATCATATTCGGCCAGAAGCTGGAATGCTCTAGCTTGAAGCTAGCAATTTTAAAGTGTTTAAATACAAAAGTTTGCACAGCCCAAAGTTGAGATTAACTAGAAGTTAACTATTGGATATCTTATTTGGCATGACCGGTTGGGCTATCCCGGATCAATGATGATGCACAAAATATTATGTAACAGCCCCGGTAATTTTTACGTTTTTACCGTACCGTAAAATTTACTTTTCAAGTTATTTACCATTAAGATTAATCTTGAATAATTAATTAACGGTAATTTACGCTTCGAGTTCCGAAACCGAGCACTGCCCCACGCTCGGGATTTTTCTGCGGAATTTCCGGACCCAAGTTGGAATTTTTCGGGTCCAGGAATGTCGAGAAAAGTCAGGTTTAACCTCGTATTAACGGGCTAGGAATTTATCTAGGGGGTATCATTGATATTTTCTGGACCGGACGGGACACGACTGCATAAAGCAGCCGCCTTGTCCCTGTACGCTCGTGAACTCATGCTCCTGTGATGCCCGTGAACTTCTTTTTTTTATTCCTTGCCTGCACCACCATCTTCTGCACCCTCTCATCATCCTCACTCTGCCCACAACCAAACCTGCAAATTCCATAATTTTTCCCTACAAATTAACCGGTTAAAGGAAAAGAAAAAAAAAACAAACAAAACACAACCCACACACACATAGCCTATACGTCGTCGTTGGAGCACCAAGCACTTCCCCCACCTTCTTCTTCTTCCCCGACGCCGCCACCACCCGAGAACCCGGGCGCCATCTCCTTCCGTCACCTGCTCGCGACCAGCAGCCACCACCACGTGCAGGACCGCCGACGCCACTCTTCACGCTTCCCGTCGACGCACCAGCAGCGCGATACCGACCCTCCTCCCTCGCTGCAGCCGTCGGATCCGGCAGCAGGCCGCCTGGATCCACCCATTTTCTCTCCTCTCTGCCGCACGACACAGCCGCCGCAGCCCTCGCTCCGTCGCGCCTCCATACGCCGGGTCGCCCCGCACCTCTGCCTCGCCGTGTCACGACCGCCACCGCGCCGCCGCCTCCTGCTCAAGGTGAGCAACCCGGGAGAGGAGCACGACCCGCCACACACACCGGGTCGCGACCATGGGTCGGACTGACCCGCGTGTGGATGGGCTGGAGTGTGCTGGGAATTGGGCCGGGTTAGTGGGCTTGGCCACGCGGGCCTGCGCCTGGGCCTCAGCCTGAGGTCTGGGCCTGGTACTGTGCAGGCCGGGCTGGCACTATTCATAGGCCCAGTCCAGGAAAAAAAAAAGAAGATAAATTTCTGAAATAGGTTTAAAATTCTGGAAAAAAGAAATAATTGGAAAAAAAATATAAAAGGGGTGTATTTTTGGAAAGTAATAATCTGGAAAAAAAATGGATATAATTTGGGAATAATTAGTGTCCTAGGAAAATATAAATATGATAAACGATAATAGAATAAATAAATTGAGGAGAAGATCATGGAAATAATAGTAATAACAGTGATAATAATTAAAATTTTGGAAGATATATGGTATACCATATGAGGAAGTATTTATTTTGGAATATGTAGATGGTAAATAATAATTATTTTCAACAAATATTTTGGGAAGTACATACTTGTAGGAATAAATTGGAAAGGGTATTATCAAGTAGGTATTGAACCGGAATAATATTTGGAAGTAAGTGTAGGTATAAGAATAGTATTACTTAGACACCAGGAAGTAAATGGTGAACTATGACGACAATAGAAATAACCCGGGAAGTAACCGAGACGAGTCCGTATTTAATTTCCCTAACATAGTAGTAGCATTGCATATCACTTATGTGTGCATATTATTTGTTGGTATAGGAGACGATAACGAGCTGATACCGGAGGAACCAGACTTGGAGTCAGTTGGGCAGTTCCAAACTTGATATCGGCTAAGGTGAGGATAGATAAACCCTGATATGTGCCCGTAATACTGTGCCTGTTCCTTAGTTGTTTGTGTAATCTGTTGCTAGGTTGATCTGCTAGAATAATTGTTGACTGATACATGATTGCTATGGAATAATTGATGCTGTTGTTGGTATGTGATAGATTTGTGTGTTGTGTTGGAAATATTGCTGAGTTGTTTTATGTGAAAGATTGATGATATGAGATTGTTGATTGAGTGAGATTTGGATTAATCTGAGGTAATTGAAAATGGGTAAATGATGAGAGAGTAAAG